>VYXD01014767.1:75971-151254 GCA_013397195.1 Hylia prasina | reverse complement strand
TAAGGAGGAAAGCTATACCAGTTTCAGAGTGAAGGTGATATAAACGACAGGAGACCCCAAAGGGTCACTGAGGTGGGGAAAGCCTCTGCAGGTCCCTGCACACACAGGGTCACCCATGACAGCAGCACCTCCTTGTAGGGTCTTGACTCTATGGATGGAGACTCCACAACCCCTCCAGGCAACCTGTACCAGGTTGGAGTTTAAAGCAAAAAACTACCATAAAAGAAAAAAAGAAAAAAAAAAGAAAAGTGAGACAGCACCTCCCATGAGGGTGTTTCCTCAGGGTCCTTCTGCAGATGGTGGCCACAGCCACCACTCTGATGGTCCACTTGGGTCTGCTCTGCCCCATAAAGGCTCCCCATCACACCCACAAGGGGAAGAATGGTTCACAGGAATGCTGCTGACTCACACTCCCTGCCACCCAAAGGTGCCTGCTCCAGGCAGGGCTTACCTGCTCCATGGACTCACCTCTGGGAACAGCCTGTCCACAGGAGATGGGGAGTCAGCTCTGGGAGAAGTGGTTCTCTGCAGCAGAAGAGATGCATTGCATGATCTCATGGGGTTTTGCGCCTCAGATGCTTTCCTGTCTTGAAGTGAAAATACTTCTATTCTCATACATATATACACTATGTTCATTTTCTAGAGGGGGACTGCAAAAGGACACCTGAGTTTGTGCTTGAGGGGAACAGTCAATTTTGTTCAATTTTTTTATGTTTTGCTTCTGAAATAGGCAGTAAAAAAAAAATAAAAAAAACCCAAGCCAAAAAAGAAATACTGTGTCCTCTGTCCCTAGTCCTTGACTTCAGAGGTAGCAGCATCTTCCAGAGAGCTTCTGTTAATTTAGGAGCCTGTCCTTTCAGCTCCTTTGCTAGGGCTCCACATTTATCTATGCTGCACAGCAATTATACGGATTTAGGCTGTGCAGTTTCACATTTCACATTTTCTGCCTGGAGGGTATCTTTGAAGCAGATCTTTGTCTTCCAGGGAGATACTAGTCTGCCTTTTGTTACTGTGCCTCCTCCTTTATGTCTCCCTGTTCTTCTGCTTCAGAGTAGCTCGGTGGACTGGCCCAAGCACTGCCCTGACAGCCCTGCCCTTTGGAGCCAAGAGCCCTCCAGTGAAGGGCTGATCCTTCTTAGGGAAGAAATGGAGCAGGTGTGGAGGGCTGCTGCTCCTTACCTTCCTCATTTATTTTTGCTCAAAATAAAATTTTTCCTCCTCTAGCAAGAAACAGAAAATACCCAAGTGCTGGTTGTTGCTGCTCCCCTGCCGTGGCTACTTTGGCAACCTTGCCCTTGGCCCTGTGCCTTCTCGGCCCTGGCATCCCCAGGAAAGCCAGGGTGTCAGCAGGTAGGGAGGAGCTGGTCCTGTTGCCCTGTGCCCAGCTGGAGGTTGTCTTTTCTGGATGCCACAGGAGGTATTCAGATCCTCTGAGCCTGGCAAAGCAGCACGGCTACACCGGCGCGTGGCCCCACATGGCCCCCGCTGCCGTCACTTCCCAGGGCTCCTCGCCCTCCCTCCCCAGCCCTGTGCAATGCTAATTAAAAAGTCAGAAAGTCTGCATTGCCTCCTTCCAAGTGCACAGCCCTGATTTCTGCATGGGCACTCGAGGATGTGACCCGACGATTATATAATTAGAAGGCTTTTGTTATGCTTGCGTTTCAAATCAGCGATTAGCGAATGACAGTCCCATCCTGGGAAACGTCAATCCACCATTGCTCTCCTCTCTCTCTCTCTCCTTTCCTGCACAGTCCTAATTCCCAACTCTAGCTACAGCCAGTACTGAAGGATCTTCAACTAGCCTGGGGTAAGTTTAAAATATACTCAGCTTGGGATGAAGACTGGGGTTAATTATGCCATTTTTCATATTACTGGAAAATGCTAGAGCCATAACTAATTATATTGTGTGTGCAGCTCATAAAATGATGTTTAAAGTGGTTTGCATCTTCAGTGCCCACAGTTATTTTCAGCTGATTTCCTCTAAGATTCTGAATGGAAATCTAGCTTCTTAGTGTGCTGGACAATCTTGTTAGGCTGCACTTATAGTGAAGTCTCTAAAATAGTTTTAAAAGGCCTTTTTTTTGCTCTCACCATTAGCTAAATTGAAGTATCATTCTGAATTGACTTATTTGGATGACAACTGCATTAGCATTAGCTGGAGACAAAGTGCAAGAGTGATGAGAGTAAAAAATTGATTTTTTGTTCTCGTTAGAGCACTGGGGGTTGTTTTCCAAGTGGGATATTTAAAACAGCCAGCAATCTCGGCCAGCAGCACTGAGACAGTCACCAGGAAGATCCCAAGGATTTCTTTAGGAAAACTGTGGATGTTTAACCACTGAAGCAGCAGAAGTTCAGATGGATTCCCCTGCACTGTTACCCATGTCATGATTTCAGAAGCAGAATGGGACAGGAAGCCAGACAAATACTAACTGTTGTGCTCCAAGGCTAGGCTGTGAATGCTTTACTGACCTGTTTGCATGCTGAAGCTTGGTGTAGTCCCCTTTGTCTTTTTGACCTGTGATCCTCTGCACAGCTGATTCTCTCCTCAGGTTGTGCCATTCCATGTGGGGGCAGTGCTGGAAGGGAGAGCATGGTCAGTTCAGGTTGCAGGACCTGCCTCCCCTCTCTGCACCGTGTGTGGCTTTGTGCAGGAACCCCACTCCTGTGCTGCCTCAAGGGCACAGCTCATTGGGACCTCATCCATCCATCCATCCATCCATCCATCCATCCATCCATCCATCCATCCATCCATCCCTCCATCCCTCTCTCCCTCCCTCGGGGATCTCATGGGAAGTGGGTGCTGGCCCAGGCTGGCTGCAGGAGCCAGCTGCTTGTGGAGGCACCAGGGCAGGATGCTCTGCTGGTCACCAGTGGCCAGCAGCATGGCAATCACTGACAGCACAGGGTCTTTGGTTCCAGCAGGTTGGCTGCTGGAGGGGAGATAGAAACAAAAGGGGACATCTTTTTGCCATAATGGAGGAATCTAGTGGCTTTGACACCTTCAAATTATTCTCTGGGCTTTGCTCTGCAGATACTATTCTGACTAGATGAGAGCTGCAGGAGTGTAAATGAGTTTTAGTGCTCAGCTCTGAAGAAACAAGCACATCTGTGCCATTTCCAGTCCCTAAAGCAGGGGCCTGGGTCTGAATGGAAGGCCAGCACAGCCTGGGAATGGCTTCATGTGACTGGGTACTGAGCCCGGCCAGTGGGGAACTTGCAGAGGAACAGTAACATCTCCTTGTTGAAGAGGGAACTGCCCTGTGGTGGGCTGGCATGTCAGGCAAACCTTGGATTTGACACAGGTGGAAGTTTAGGAAAGGAGCCTCATGGAGGGTTTGCATTTGCTGCTGCTGTGCACGTGGATTCATGTGTGTGTATACAGGGAGGGACTTGCTCAGGACTGAGACAAAAACATGAAGGGAGAATCCTCTCCAGCTTTTAACTGCCCTCAAGGGTGCTGTGAGGAAGAGGGAGTCCAGAATCTTGCCAGAGGTGCACAGTGAAAGGCAGTGGGTACCAGCTGCAGCTAAGGGAAACCCTGACTGGGTGCAACGAAAAATATTCTTCTTCAGGGTACTGGAGGGCCCAGAGGGGCTGTGAAGACTCCAGTGTGGGAAATACCAGACTTGAGCTGGACAGAGTCCTGAGGAAGTCTGACATTACTCTTGATTTGAGCAGGAAGTTGAACTGGAGCCATACATGGGCTCCTGCTCACCTGAACTCTGCTGTGAGTTTAGGACTTGTCCACTGCCAGCAGAGGCATGATTTGACCAAGCAGCCTCCATCCAGGGTCTTAGGGCCAAATACCTATCCTATTTCCCAACCCATTTTTGTACCCTTTAGGCACAAGCCAGACACTGTTCAGCCAGCTCAGGCTCCCTGAAATCCTGGTCCCTGGTGAGGGCAGTGTGAACAGCCACAGCTGGGGGGAACAAAGGACAAACCTCCATTCCAAAGCAGGGCAAGGCTCATGGTCTGGTCCAGTGATGAGGAAGGACTGATTAGTTTTGCTTCTTATATTCAGCAATTCAGAAGAACCAGGGAGAGGCAAGTACAGCAGTGAGCCCTAAAAGCTGGAAAGCAACCAAAGAGAATGCAATTATTAAATGTAGCAAAGAACCGAGGGGTAACTCAGGAAATTGCAGGCTGCAGATAGAGGACACACAAAGACAGTTACTCTGGTAAAACAGGTAAGATTTTCTGGACCCACTTAACCAAGGTCAACCTACTTTGCAGCACAGTCAGATAGCAAAACTCCTGGTTTGCCTGGAGCAGGAGGGGATGGTGGTATCCCCAGTGTCCCAGTTTCAAAGACTCACTCCTGAGCTCTGCAGAGGACACAGACTATGCTTAGACATGTCCTTAATAGAACAGGCAAAAATATGCTAAAAAGAAATTAATTAATTTCCAGCAAAATGCTGTTTTCTTTGTTTTCAGTGAAAACAGAGGAGGTTCATGTTTCTTTCATGTCTGATTTGTCTTTCCTACTTGTTCCTCTTCCCCTAGCATTACAAAAGCAATTCTGAATTTTAAAACCAGTTCTCTGTTAAGTATGCCAGTCCCAGGTCAACAGCCCAATAACAGAAGTAGCAAGAATTTTCTATGGTGCTGACTTATTTAAATTGGGAGCAAAGTTTTAACAACTTTGCTACTGAAGTTGAATTTATAAGTCAGAGACACACACTTAAATACCTTGTCCTCAAAACTTCTAGAGAGATTTAGCTACTTTAAAAACAACTCACATTCTTGTCATTCTCTGGAATACCTAATAAAAGAAAAATAATTTTCTGGTTGTTTTTTTTTCTGACAAGGGCTGGAGCACAGAGCATAGAGTGAGAGGCTGAGTGAGTTGGGTTTGTCCAGCTTGGGGAAAGTCTGGGAGACTTCTACAGCCACCTGCAACTACTTCATAGGGGTTGTAGTCCAGACAGCCAGGCTTTTCTCACAGACACAGTGAAAGGACAAATGGCCACGGGCACAAACTCCAACATAAGAAACCCTGATTTGCCATAAGGAAAGAATTTTTCCTCCCAGGAGCAGTGTAGCCCCAGTATGCAGGTGCAGAAAGGTTGAGAATTCTCTAACCTGGGACATACTTAGACCTTGACCTAATCGTGGCCCTGAGCAACCTGGTCTAGCTTTGGGGTTAGCACTGCTTTGAGTCAGATAACCCCAGAGGTCCCTGCCCATCTAAACTCTGTAATGACTCTAAGAGTCTTCAGAACAAAAAAACACCTGTTATACTATCAGCTGATTGAAAACAGATGTAGCAAACTCTTAAGATTTACCTCACTGTGGAAGCTCTCCCAGCCTGTTTGACTCCAAAGGTCCCTCCACCTTTGCTCAGGTTTCCCACATGCCTCACCAAGGAATCCTCTGTCCTGAGAAGTCAGTGGATCTTTTTAGCAAGTGATCTTGTAAACAGCTGTCTTACAAATAACTTTATCTTTTCATTAACCCTCAGTCTTAAAATGATGCTTAACCCCAAGTCCCTCCAGTGCTGTGCTGGAAGCCTTTCAGTCCACACCATCCTCTCCAGCAAGAGGCCAGCCAGGCATTCTGTGGCACTGCTAGTGCCACCACCCTCCTCTCCTGGGAATTCCACACTCAAAAGCTCTCAGGTTTAATGTGTGGGGCCCAAAGCTACACTGCTGACTGCACCAGAAGCACCTGCTCCTGCTCTGATTCCAGTAGCCACACAGGACTTTTGCATGTTTTGCAGTTCTCCCATCTGTTTAATGCTAAGTGCCTTTGCCTGTGCCTACGTCCCTGAACACAGCACCCCAGACTTCTCTGAAGCACCGTGGCAGAGCTGTGCCAGTAGAGCTCTGTGTCATAATTAGAAGGTTATTCTAGAGTCCTAAATCACATCTGATTTCCTAGTAAGGCTGGACAAAAGCAGACTTGAATCAAACCCCAGGAAGGGGAAGTGTGGATGTGGAGCAGGGCTCACATGGATAAGAGAAGTGTGAGCTGGTACAATCCATTTTCCTGTGTCTCTGCCCACGGCACTAATCTGGCATCAGGGTCCTAATCCCAATACCAGGTGAGTGATGAGGTGCTTTACCACGGGACTGGCATGGGCACAGCACCATGCCCTGATGTCCCTGGTTCCCACAGAGGCCACACCTCTGCACGTCGAGGTGCCTTGCAGCGCTCCTGTGTCTCCCAGTCAGGGAGAAAATGGACAGAGAAAGCAGGTACAGCAGTGCCAGAGCCTCCTGAAGTGCTGGCAGAATTGTGCAGCAGCACTCTGAAGGCAGTATTTCTGTGTCCCAAACACAGGTCTGAAGCATATTTTGGGTGCATAGCAAAAAGGTGGCTCTGATGCAGAACACCTGTGCAAGATGTTCATGTGCTGTTCCAACTGCAGCATACTTTGATTCAGTTCATACAGGAAGTATCTTGCAGAGAAAACAGTCTCTGTGGGATTACACAGAACCTTTAGTCACCTGTGCATGGAAGCACAAATGGCCTTGGGCTGGGAGGGAAGCATTTGTACCATCATCCAGTCTGTGGAGGCACTGTGAACCCACACAGATCTTTAGGATGCTTCGTTCTCTCTCAATGCCTCCTCTTTTCTCTGTTGTCTGAACTTGGAGCAGCTCTGCTCAATAAACCCTTTCTGCATCTTTCTGCACTCAGGGTTCAGATCAGCTGACCCACCCCAGGGCTCACATGTGGGCAGCTCTAAGCCATGGGATGTTCCCAGTGACCAGCCAGAACCCTCCAGAGTGAGGACAGGAGTCCCTGCGAGGACGCACACCCCATAGCAGCCATGGACACAAACAAACACGAAGGTAAAGCATCCTCTTATTTCACTTCTTGCTAGTGTGAAAGACAGCAAGAGAGAAATGTGCTCTCACAGGACCTGTCTGCCAGGCCCCTGAGAGCACCTCTCAGCCATGGCAGCTGTGGGCAAATGTTCAGTGATTTCAGTTTCTTGGAAATATCCGGGGGTTGACGTTTTTATCTCTTATTTTAGAACCACCTTCCTCTCCTCTCTGGAAAATACTCCTGTGGCATATGTAATGTCCAGTGTGGGAAGTCATTCCTTTTCTTGCCTCGTGCCCCACTTCTGCCTTAGGATGTAGAGAGACTTCTGACTGTCCAAAGCTGTGTTTTACATGAGGGTGCTGTGATGAGGATCTGCTTCTCTCCCTCACGTGCTTTGTAGAGAGGGGTTCTTCTTCGTACCAGTGCCACAACCCAGATATCTGCACCAATCTCAGTCTTGCAAGCACCAGGATGTATCCAGTCCCCATTGTTTGCATGCAATCAGTCCTTGCTAAAGTTGGCTGCATTCTAGAAAGTCTGCAAGGCTCAAATCCAGGGTTTTAGTGGTTACTGACTTCTTTCAGAGGAATGCAGTACTTGCTTTCCACCCCAGACCCCCTGCACTGTGCTTTCCCTTGCCACCTCAGAGGCACTGTGTCCATAGGGTGAGGAACTCGTGGAACTATGAGCAGGGGGAGCAGCTCTAGGAGTGTTCACAGCTGTCAGTTCAGAAGAGAGACTGGACCAGCTCTTCCCCTCTTAAAAGATGCTTGGCGGTGCCAGTATTCATGGCACAGTTAACAGAAAAGTTAATTCCTCTATTATTATGATGATTATTGTAATTTGATGAAATTAGGTCTGTGTACCTAGGCCCTTACACTACAGCAGGCTGAAAAGGAAATTAACTCAGGGATTTTTTCCAATTAATTGGCATGCCCTCATGGGCTGAAGAAACACATCAGAAATTGGGAGATAACCATCAAGTCCCTTGTTTCCCACAGTGAGATGTGAGGAGCCTCCTCTGCTTCAGCTCTTTGCAGTGACTTTATAGAAACAATTTGGGGTTTGACTGGGTACATTCAGAGAGTGCTCATGGCAAAGGTGGAGGTAAAGTCACAGCAGCAGCGATCCTCTCCCCAGTTCCAGTCTTGCTCAGGAGCAGTTCCTCACTTTTAGTATATCCAAGGACATTACAGACTGATTCACAATCAAATCCACATGAAAGATCCTTACAGATTTCTGCAGGACGTGGGTCAGGCCCTCTGTGTTATGTATCAGATTGAAAGATGCCCAAAGAAAATTTGAGGAGGCTTTTCCTCACTGTGCTGTGCTTCTACCTGACACCTCCAGTCCTTCACAGAGCTCAGCATTCAACACACCCACACGATGTAAAAACAGCATCTCCCAGCACCTGGTTTGTGCTGTACTGTTAATTCAGAAACATGTCCTCTTGCTCTCTTTGAGTCAGTCCTTACTATGCCACAGAACAGGCACAGGCCTCAGTTTCTGTGATTCAGGAGTCACAGTACACACAGCCTCACCTCCAGGCATCGTGACAAAGCCTCAGGCCAAAGGTTGGTTCCTAATTCATGTGGCTGCAGAGAAAATCTGTGAAAAGAAGAACCAGAAAGGCCAGAGCTGAAGATGAAAACAACCTGTAATTTAAAAGTTGAAATGTGGGACTTGGTGCAGGCTGGCTGATGAGGTCTGACCCCAAACAAGTGGCAGTTTGGAGTCACAGTTACTTCTCCCAGTCAGCCTGCTGCTTCTTGTTTTCCCTAGGAGGAAGTATAAGAGGATATTCCCCAGAGGGTCAGTGTCTGACCCAGCTACTCAGCCCCACAGCTGAGAGAGCCACTAGCACAGGCAGGAAGTGGCACATGGGCAGAGAGGAGCACACAGCCTCTCTGCCTCTCCCTTCTGCAAGTCGTTGGGGAATTTGCTCAAGCTCCTCTGAATCAGGACAAATCCTAGAGACCAGAACAGGGCCATTTCATAGGTGTCCTTGCTGGTAACCCACATTCCCCCTCAGGGGTAAAGAAATCAGAATGGAGCTATGCCTTGTATAGCTTTGACTTCCAGGCTTCAGCTTTCCTCTGGCTGGCTCTGCAGTCTGCCCTGTTTGCATTTCCAGTCTCTGCAGGACTGAATTTCTGTGGTCTGAAAGGCCCAGGCTGGAAAAGCAGCCAGCATGGAAAGGAGGAGCTTAGCTTCCCCTGGAGTTGGGCACAGTCTGTGAGTTAACAGCAGAGATGAGTGAGGGAAGTCCTTGGAGGCAAGAGCAAATGCAGCTCGTGAAGGTGCATTCCCAAGGGGAGGCAGTCCAGGTGAGGAACTGAGCAGCATGGTGTTTTCTGGGAGGGACACCCAGCCAGGGAGCCTGAAGGAGGGAAGAACACCATGGCCATGGGACTGCAATTCCTCAAAGTGCAACGGCAGCACAACCAGCAGTGATTTCTGTTGGACAGCTGAAGGTTTCTGCACAGGAGACTTGGACTACATGACCTTAAAAAGGTCCCTTCCAACTCAAATGATTCCCTGATTCTAGAATTAATGCCGAGAAATAATGTTTCTGCTGTGTCCAAAATACTCCTGCAAAATAGACAGAATCTCCTCCATCAGCTAAGTCTGTTTCAGCAATGTGAAGCTGTACAAGATCAGGTGGGATCACCAGACCACAAACCCCCAGGAGTGAGGAAACCAATGAAAAGGTGTAATTTTGGGAGGTTAGAAAAGACATGATTACTGCTTGACTGCATTGGGACAAAATATAACTTAAAAAATACAGATAAGGTTTTTTTGCCTTTTGGGGAGATAATAGAAATATGTCCAGATATGGTAGAGGATGAAATTGACTGTTTCAGCAGAGAAACAGATCAGTAATGCTTTAGGATAAAAACCCCCTGTCACCTAAGGCTGGTACACAGAACTAAACTTCACAGGCAGAATTTTTGTCCCATTTGAACATAGAAGCCTTCTCACTTCCTTGCATGGATCAGCTCTGGCCAGACACAGGACAGCAAATTTAACAGTGAATTTACCATCTGAATTTAGGTGAGTCATTCCTATTTTATAATTGCAGTTTATTTTACAAATGAGACGGTGTTCAGACCTCCTGAAGTGAGACTCAAGTCCTTTAAAACTGATTTGTTCCTCAAGAGGGACTTCAAACCCTCTGTTCCAGTTATTTATAGCAGCCATTATAAGTCATTTTAATTGACTGAAGTTCTTTATTCCCACAGGAGGGACTGAAAGTGTGCCTGTGAGTACCCCTGCAACACAGATTTCCCAGGTAAAGATGAGCAAAACGCCCTAAATAACTCCAAGAGTTTAAAGAGTTACTAATATATAAACAGTAGTTAAAAAGCTAAATTAAGTTGAAAGATAAATGTAGGCATTTACAAGGAACGTGGCAACCAAAATGTGCATACTGCATGAATAAATATAACACATCTTGGGCCTCATCTTAAAAGACCTTTCAGTAAAATTTCTCTGCTCACAACCAGTTAGTTGTATTTAGACAGGTGATTTGTGAGCTCAGCTAATTAAGCAACTGACATCATTAGCACCAATTAGAGAATGTCAGTTCACTGGGCTGGGGGGGAGCTTTCAGCAAACCTGATGAACTGTCCCAGGAGCAAGGATCTGGCTGACTGACATGGGGCAGGGGTGTCTTATGCAGCAGGGGCCCAAGTCTTCTGTGGGGCTTTGGGTTATCCTGGCACCCTCCTCAGACCAAGGGGTGCTCTTGCCTGATAATCCAGAGCAGCCAGCGTTGAGTCCTTCTGCATGTCTTTGTCTGGCCTCCCAGCCAGAAGCTGGGAAACCCTGGAGATCAGTCCCTCCTGAGCTCTGTGCCCTGTCTTTGGGCTGACATTTTTGCTGCAGTTGGACACCACAGATACTGTAAGGTTGTCTATTACCACAGCCCAGGGAGAATCTGTCCGGTAAGATGCAGCTTCAGCCTTTCCACAGTGATGTTTCCTATGCGTTTCCAATCTGCAGGAAATGTGACAGTTTTAAGCACTTTAATCCCTGGTCTGGCTCAATATGGAACCATAATCTGAGAGAGGAAACATACCCCTGAAGTGGAAATCCAGACTATTTGAGACCTCCCTTGTCACCATTGCAACACTAATGCCTGTAATTACTTGCAAGTGCACCATGGCAAGTGGAGAAGGCACAGCTTTCCATGAACTACCCAGCACTTCTGTCATCTCATCCTCTTTTCCCATCCAGACAGCTCCAAGGGCCCAGCACAGTGGATCCAACATGCACGTGGGACCATGTGCTGGAAACACCATGCACACATTTTGCTTTGCAGCTGACACGTGGGGACCTTAGTGAACCCTTAAATGTCAGTCACCAGCTGGCTCTTCCCTTCTGCTTCAGCAAGCAATGCAGTTACCAAAAGGGGCTGCACAGATGTGGAACAAGGGATGATGAATACTTGCAGCCTGCTTTAAGTACCTTCTTTAAGTACCTATTGTTCTCTTCTGTCCTTTCTCTGCTGCTCTGACTGTATTCCTACCATCCTTGCCTAGGATTATATATGCTGGACATACTCCTAGGACCAGCTTCTTTAGCACTGTAAATCACTGCAGCTCTGCTGCTTTCCTGCTATGAGGCACTGCAAGCCTTCCTAATGCTTGGCTGCAGGAGTGCTGCCCTTAAGTACAGGAGCTGGTAGCTGCTCTAAAAATTAGTTGTTTCCTGGTAAAAGCATGCATCGTGCAACTCAGAAAAATCAGATCCAGGGCTTGTGTCAAATGCTGGACTTTGTGCCAGACTGTTTCAAGCAGTGTCCTCAGCAGCCCTCTTCTGAGAGACACAATGTCTGTTTACTTCTTCAGACCAGCCCCAAAAGATGTGCAAAGTGGTGGACAGTAGAAAAGCGGGGGGAAGCACCACAGACAGCACTCCTTCATGGCCACTGAAGGTTTTGCTCTTTTCAAGGATATATTTATAATAGCAGAATTGTTCTGTGCAGTGTTTCTTTATCATGAGCCTGTTTTCTGTTGATTTTGACAGGCTCAAGGTCCCAGAGAGCAGGTCCTGTTCTAGTGTGAGGACTTAGGCAGCTGCCAAGGGTGGCAGAGGCAAATGGCCACCCCTGTGGAGACAGAGCCCTGGACAGCCCAGCCAGTGCTGGGGGACACCTGTGGGGACACAGCTACTCAGAGAAGCAAGGGCTCCCTCTCATCCTTTTCGTGGCAGCCAGGACACTGACCCAGCTCACCAAGGCTCTGCTGCCCTTTCCATCCCACTCCTTCCTTCCACAAACCATCCCCATCTGCTGTCCACAACCAGCATCCCTGGGCTGCCTCAAAGCCTGAACAAAGCTTTAGGCTGCAAGGACAGTTGTTATCTTTTACAAATGTCTCAAATCCCTGGCACTCACCAAGACAGAGGGGGAGACTCTGTAGTTTTGCTGCCTCAGGTCCAGGAAGCAGCATCAGTCCTGTGCACCCTTTGTGAACAGCATGGTTTTTCCACACACAGAGCTGAAAAATATCAGGGCAGCAGGTGAAACAGGAGTTTTGGGGCCCAAGAAAGACATAACCTACTACAGACATGTGGCACTGGATCCCTCACTGCTTTGCTTTGTCAGGCTTGAGGGCCACACTCTGAAATCTGTACCTGCTATTAAATTATTTAGAGGCCTAAATGCTTTTTTTGAACAGTCCTTGGACAGGTTTGAAGGACTCCCTATGACATTTATCCTCTAGGCATTGGTTCCATTTAAGTGATTGTTTCTTAAATTCCACAACTTAAGTGTTGCCTTAAGTGTTGGAGTAATTCCATCTTTACTCCCATGAATAAGTGAACTGGGGCAACACATTACAGTTTAACTGTTGCTGCATTACAAAATCTGTCTTTTCTGGTATGTGTTACACTTAGAAACTTTAGAAATACAGAGTTGACTTTACTTTCCAGAGGGTCACAAACCTGTGAAGGATCTCTCTGGTCCTGTAGGCATAGGCCATCCCTGTGGAGACAGAGCCCTGTCACTTGGGCAAGACATGGGCAGGGCCTGATACTTCAGTGGCTTCCATCTGTTTTAACAGCTTAGGGGATTTAAAGGATGGTTTTCTACAGCTTACTTTTAGAAATGAGCTCAAACTAAAATCCATAGCTACACCCATCCAAGCTTGGCAAGAGTTTAAAGATACAATGCTGTTCCTGTGCCACTTCACTTGATTTTGGATCAACCCTGCATCCAATGCAACAAGAATGTATTTCCTCTCTAGGCTAACCCTGACCTGCTCAGGGTTTCAGCACTTCTTGTTCCATCATACAAGCTCTGTGGCTGGTTGGTGTTTCTGGCTGCATTCATCCCTCAAGCAGCAACACAAGGATGCATTTCAGTGTCTGAAACAGCCACTGCAAGCTGCATGGGGCTGAGGAAGGATATATGGGGCAGGACAGACTCAGGCTGGGTTCTGGAGCACGGAGATGGACACACAAAGAAACTAAGCTAGCACTATCACCACAAAAGCAGAGATTGGCCAACAGTGAATCCCAAAATAACAGGTCACTGTCTGCTCTTAGATGCAGCAGAGGATATTTTGTCCAGCCTCTAATCCAAATCTTTCCATTTGTTGGCTGACCTCTGCTTTCATAGAGTGTTTCAGTGCACATGGACACCAAAGTCTCTGCAGTGGTCCATTTTTGCTGATGCCTTGCAGTTTCTTACTGTGAAACCTCAAGATCAGCAATGATTCCCATCCCTACACCATTCAAAGGATCTGTGTAGTTTACCCCCTTCCTGGAAGCATCTGAGGAGGAGATGGCCAGGCTTGTGGGCAGAAACATTTCATTTTCAGCTTATTCTCCCCAAACCATGTCCAGGGCCAGCTCCAGGACTGCTCCACTGCTAGCAAGACTTGGGGCTGTGACATCTCCATCCTGAAGCAAATCTCTAAAATGGATAGCATAGGTTAGAATGGAACAGCACTTTCCAGCTGGAAGGGACACATTTAGCAAATGAACCCTTTTCACTTGGAGGGCAGTGTGTGATGCAGCCTGGCACACAGACTGTGTCCTGGCCACATCAGCTCCAGGGGGAAGTGCGTCAGGCACCTGTGAGCCGGGATGGGAACATTACCATTTTGCACAGTCACAGTACTTTATAACCCTGAGTGGTCATTGTCTGCCCCAAGCAGCCCCTCTAACCCTTCAAGGCCACATTCACAGGTCACAGGGTGACACCGTGGCCAGGAGGGTTGGGGGAAAGGGTTGAGCCAAGGAGTCTGGAGCTCCAGCTGGCCTGGGGACTCAGGGTCGCCATCCTGATGAGGGAAGATGTCCTCAGCCTCCTGCTCCCCTCTGCACTGTCCCAGTGGTTGCTGCCAGTCCCGCTCCTCCTGCCCAGCAGCTGGATTGGCGTGTCCAGCAGGTGAGAGAGAGCGGGCTGTGGGGAGCCGGGCAGGAGCGGGGACGGCAGGCAGACACCTCTGCTGAGCAGAGGAGCTGGTGCGTGCCACTGCCCCGAGGTATCGGAAGCCATCTCTGCTCCATTTGCAGGACTCAAGCGCCTGAGCTCCCGGGGTGGCTCTCCGCTTACCACCAGTGCTCCCGTTTTGGACTCAGTTTATAACCAGATGTTAGGCCGAATTTCTGTTGTAAAGGTAAAACTCCTCTGTGCCGAAGCGCCTTGGGCCGCGACCTCGCTGTGGGCTTTGTGCAGGCCTCGCTCACAGCACTGGGGGCAGGGCCCAGGGGCTCCAGCCCCAGCTGCTCCCAAGAGGGGATTCCCTGCTCAGCTCTGCCAGCCGCTGATCCCCCTCACTGCCCGCCTCCACACCTGCCTTGTCTGCTTGCTCTGCCGGCCTGGCTTGGCCCAGTCCATCTCCTGCTTCACCCGGCTGTCACTGGCTGCCTCAGCTTAGGTGGTGAGCTCTTCCAGCAGCGCCAGGGCCTCTAGGGACAGAAAACAGAGAGTGGGCGCAGCGTCACCATATGCCAGGGGAAAACCTCCTGTTCCCTCCCCAGCACAAGTCAGAGCTGCCTCCTTCCATGGAAAGGGCCTGTGGCAGAGGACAGAGCTTCTCCACAGCCCTTGGAGAGCGAGGGTTAGACCTGTGTGGGGAGAGCACCAGCCCCACGTGCAGGAGGAGGACTTGCTCAAAACCAGACACGTTCTTGATTGCTCAGCTGCTTTGGAGATTAATAATCTGGCTGCTGTTACTGCAAACCTTCTTGGCATGTTTCAGGCTGTCCTCTCCTACTACAGACTGACAGGCTGCAAACTGCCAGGGAACCTGGAAAAACTCAAAAAAGTTTTTTTGAAAAAGAATTTTAAAAAAGGGCACATTGATTGCCCAAGACAAACACCTCCTACTCTGTACTGAGGCTGCAGCAGGGGCCAAACCTCTCCCCATGTTTCCCAGCAATGAAAGGAGAAGGAGAAAGAGGACAGCACCTTACAGGATGGGTTCCACCCAGCCTTTGTGACCCTCGGGGACACAAACACGAGCCCGGGAGGAGGGACTGAACCCACGTGTGTGTGCTTGCTGTAGTTGCAGGCATTAGCCTCTGAGCTGAAGGCGGGTTTCACAGAAGCAATGCAGGAGCTCTCACGGATCCAGCATGGAGAGTATGCCCTGGAAGAGAAGGTCAAGAGCTGCCGCTGCGCCATGGAAGAGAAGGTGGCTGAGATGAAGAACTCCCTCAACACGTTCAAGGTAGGAGTGTGACCTGTGGGGAGGCTGCACACGTCCCACATGAGCTCGTGCTGCAGGGGGAAGCATTCCCCTGCCTCCATCAACACTCCCTGTTGGCAAGGAAAAGGGGCAGGCAATTGTTTTGGGTACACCTGCAGTACTTCCTTTGGCTTTGAGTCTCCCCTGACTGCTCCAACTCAAAAGTAACCCACGCTCTGCCCTATTCAGCCTTCCTCACTGGCCATGAGGCAGTGCTGAGAGTTACCTGGGCACCAGCAGCCCTTGCTCTGGGCTGCACATGCCATGGCTTTATGGCTACTGCTGGGCCACAGGCCCACACCTCTCCCTGAGTCAGGTCTCCTGCATTTCCTGCAGGAGCCAGAGCCACTGGGGAGCAGCAGATTAACACAAACCCTAAAGCCTTTTGAAGTCGCATTTCCACATGGTTGGGAGGAAGTGCTGCCTGGTCTGATCTGGCCCAAGAGGATAAAGACAAAGGGCTGGAGAGACAGCCTAGCAAGAAGGCTTGATGTACACTTTAGACCAGGCAGTGTCTCCATGCAGAAAATGGATGACGAGGCAGGCAGAGGGACTTTCATTGTTTTTATTGCAAATTTTCCCCATGGGGTTTTGCTGAGTCAATAATACCTTATGAAGTTAAAGAGAGCTCTTACTGAAAAAGGCCATGACTAACCCTGTGCTAGGGAGACACATGGCACCAGGCAAAAGGAGCCCTTGGTGCCAGACAAGCAAGGGAAAAAACAAAAAGGGCAAGGGCACATGGGTTAGGTCTCAGAGCAACCTGACAAAGGGTTACCCAAGACATTGTCATAGAGGAAAAGGGGATTTAAAATGCAGATACAAAGAATTATGCAAGGAACAGAAGGGGCAAAGGCTGCTCTCCCTCTGCCTCATGCACATGTTGGTTAAACACTGAGCTCCCAGGGCAGCCACCTCCTTGCTTGGGGAAAATCCTTTGGTTTACATGAAACTCTTGAGCATTTCTCCTCAATCCTGCTGCTCACACTCATGAAACCTGCAGGAACTTCACGCATCAGAGCTCTACATCTGAGTAAGGCTGAAACTGCTTGAGGGAGGATGGACAGGGAGGATATGGAGGGCCTCATTTCCTTAGGAAACCAGGCTGAAAGGGCAGATCCATGGCCTGATTGGCAAAAGCTTATGCATGTGAGTGCTCACACTGGGATCTGAACCAAGTGCAACATGTGAACGCACGTGCTGGAAAACTGCAGAGGGAAATGTGCTCCCTAAGGTCCAACTCCAAATGCCACTGAGGGCAGGAGTCCTCCCAGTGCTGTCAGCTGGTGCTGGATGAAGCCCTGAGTCTCATCTCCCACCAGTGCCTTGAGCAGGTGGCACCACACTGGCTTGGGTGAGTTGCCTGTAGAATTAAGGATCACCACGTTGTACCTGGCACCTGTGACACATCCTGGACTTGCAAAGGAAGTGTCTAATCCCAAAGGCACTCCCCACAGTAGCCTGAAGTGCCTCTGGTGCACAGCAGCCAGCATTCAGAGCTGTGCCACGTGAGGCTGATGGGCACCCTGGCAATGCTGTGCTTTTTCTGGCCTGTTCCTCAGGAGGAGCTCAGCGATGCAAAGTCAATGATTGAAGAAATCAGTGCCAAGCAGGAGGAAATGCAACAGAAAATTGAGCAGCTGCAGCAAGAGAAGCGGCGGGAATCACGGAAAATGAAAGCTAAGTAAGGGCCCAAACCCCGGGGTGCTGAAAATGCTAATTAGCAGTGCTGTCCATTTTGTTCCTTTCTGTAGAGCATAATTTCTTATTTTTTTTCCTGGTTGGATATGTGTATCAACCCTGTGTAAGATGAGAAATGCTTCAGTTCACCCCAGGATTTTAGACACACACCCCACAGAGCAAAGGCAGAAGAAAAATGCTAACACCTCACTGTGATTCCAACAGCAAAACAACCTCCAGCATCTCCCTGGAGAACCAGGGCCTGGTGGAACAGAGACCCACTAAAGACATGCTGGGGCTGTTGAAAGGCAGAAGCCTCCACCATTCAGACAACAGGATTGCAATTTCCCCTTCCAAGCCTGCAGGACTCAGTGGGCTCCTGATGGTGCAGTCAAGCTTTGCTTTCCTGTCACCAGCCTTTTCTCCTCTGAGCAGAGCCAGAGAATGTTTGCACACTGCTGGGCCACACTGATGCCATGATGAAGCAGATGGTTGTCCAGCTTGGTCCTAATTAGCCTCCTTCTGAAAACAGTTTTGATCATGTGTCTATATGACTGCCTTGATGCAAACACTTGGCAAATCTAGGCTAGCCCCTCAGCTAATTAAGCTATTTAATTAGATGAAATATGATCTTCAAAAGAATAGACCTGAAATAACCTCCTCCTATAGCCACTGGAAGTTATTTCCAGAACATTCCAGCTCCATTCATGAACTGCCAATTCCATCAAAGCCAAAAACCTTTCCTGTCTCTGCTAGAGTTGTCCTATTTCTGACAGTGTTGGCCACAAATGTAGTGTAGGAGCTTCACCTGTAGCATTCAGACTTTCCAACCACCTCGTTCTTTGTGTTTGTGCAGAAGAGCACAGAAGGATGACCACAGCTCACAGACAGTGCCAACACCTCTCCAGGGCAGCCCATTTCGATCCATCAACCTCCCAGAACCTGTGCTGATTAATGAAGATTTCACCAGTCTTTTACACAACGTGACTTATGAAAAAGGTAACAAACAGAATAGGCAAATGCAGTGCCTTCCTCAGGAAAAGAAAAATCAGAAAAAGATCACTGGGGAAGCCTGGGTTCAGGAAGTATTTGCTTTGTGAAGGCATTTCTTGCCTCCTCCAAGGAGAGGGTTGCAGGCTGGATCTTCATTCCTGTAGTGCCAGTGGCACAGGTACAGAACCAAATGGGGGCTCTTGATAAAAATCCTGGGTTTGTTTCTGTGTGAGGGAGCAGGGCACAGGAAGGAGGATCACACCTTGATGAGGAAAACACAGTCAACTGCCAAACATTTGGAAGTTGGAATCAAAGAAAAGGCGATGGACCAGAGCCTTTCATTCTAAATTATAGAAGTTTGGGAGTCTAAGCTGCTCTATCACTCTCTTGCTGTTCAGACAGGAAGATAATAAAAACATATTCATTTGAACTGTCAACAAAGGCAGAGATTAGATGAAAACCATGTGCTGTTTTCTACTGTTTTGCTCAGAACCTGCCAGTTGTGGCCCTCCTCTGCCCTGTGCTCTGAGGTGGCATGTTAGCCCTGTCCCCCACATCCCTCTTGCACAGCCACCTTTCTCACCCACTGCTCCTTCTGTTCCAGTCTCATCCCTCTGCTCTTCAATAAGCTCCTTTCCACTCAGAATGGCAGCCCTGTCTCCATGCCAGGTCTCCATCCTCTTTGCTCTGTGTGGGGTATTTTCTACCCAACGTGCACCCACATGCCAAGGGAAGCCAAGACTGCTCCTGTTCCTCTGCAGTCACACAGCACTGAGCACAGCAGGGACCCACAGCATCTGCCTGCAAGTGCCTCTGAAACACAGAGTGTAAAGATCCTCCTTGGTGGAGAGTCCAAAAAGGGTGTTTTCATAGCAAAACTGAAAAACTGGAGGATTTAACACTACTGACAGGGCTTGGCAGGAAGAAGCAAGCTCTACAGCTGCTTCTGTTGCTAAAGTTCCCTTTGTTCTTCAACAGTGTCTGACACCAGGATCATGCCCATGGGAGAAGGAGGTGTGAAAGTCATAGCAGGCCCAGGTAAGAAAATACCAAACATCAGAAGACAGCAGGACAATGATTCAATTAGAGTGTTTGCTTTACTGCACTGAAGAAATGCCTTCAAGGAAACATTTCACAGGGATGTCTTTCACTCTCCCATGTACCTCTGTTTTCCTACAGCTGAGAGATGAGGGCAAACCTGTGTCCCTGAAGTGCCAAGGATTTGGCAGAGAAAGCCTTTTTGCTGTTGCTTTCTTAGATTCTAAGTGCTTTTGCAGAAAGGAAGAATTGAAGCTTCCTGATGTGACAAAGAATAGTGAGAGCACCACTTTTCCCACTTAGGAAGAGATGGTGATTCTTCTTCTCTAACATATGTCTAATTTTGGGTCTTATTTGCCTTGAAAATAAACACTGGAAGAGTGCAAACCTTGTGCTGAAGAGCTCACCAACTGCACTTCCTTTGTAAATTAACTCTGCAAGGCTACAGCCCTTGTGAAGAACAAAGAATGCTCCAAATGCACCTTCCAGTGCTTCAGATGGACGGAAACACAGCTGAGCTGCATGACCTGTCAGAGGGATGCTGAGATGTCAGAGTCCATAGACCTGTTTGTCATTGCAGGAGCAGCCATAGAGACAGATGACAGCCTCAAGCCTTCCCTGGCAACAGAGGGGCAGTCGAAAATGCATCTGCCATCAACAGTATGGAAGCAGCCCAAGGACACCAAGGACTGGGGAGATGAATACATTTCCAAAGAGCAACCGGAGAGAGGGAAAGACATGGGCCAAAGCAGATACAGCTCAGCAGACAACATCATATGTGAACCCTCTCTGGCTGGTAAGGAGTAGAAAACTCTGGCTAGAGAGGCTCAAAGCTGGTGTGAGCTGGCTGGTGATCAGCATCCATGGAGGGAAACACACAGGCCAGTGTCTGCTGCTGGGGGGGAATCTCTCAGGGCCTCACACCCCAAGACCTCTGGCCTTTGTATCTGTTGGGCTGTGTGACTGCCAGAACCACTCTGTACCCAGGGCAGCCCTTCTCCTTTCCAAGACCTGTCAGGCTCAGAGTACTGATGGGATTGCAGCAGTGTAGTTGCTTAAGTGGGTGAAAAATACAACTTCTCATTCTTCAGGGATTCTTCAGGATGGGAAACTCCGATATGAGTTGTTTTGCCATTGCATCCTTGCTTTGTTATTAGAAAAAATTGGTATTCATAGGGGGGAACACCTCTGCTTTGGAGCTTTCTTAGCAAACTGGGCTCTGGTCATGTCTGGGGCAAACTGCAGTTTAACAGTTTGGTGAATAAGACACAAAAAGAAGAGACATTGGTATCACTTTTAAACGAGTTTCTCCTTTCATGGTCACTTCACCAGTCTAACATGAAGCTGTCCTTGAGGTCAGTATTTCCTTATTTTTAAACTTAACCATTATCTTTTGGAAGCCAAAAGGCAGAACATTGCCCTGGAGCTGCTGGAGTCAGAAAGGAAGTACGTCATCAACCTTTCCCTAATCCTGAAGATCAAGGCCACACTGCAAGGGCCAGATGTGAAAAGAAGCACCAAAGAGAGAAGGTATGTGATGTCATGTGCTCTCTGTCTTTTGGGCAGTTTTCTTCAGTCAATATTACTTCTGCATTATCCCCTCACACACGTTTCTTACATCCACACAGAGATCTTTGAATACTTACTTTATTTCCAGTTGGAAACTGGAGGCACTGGGAGATTTTTACAGCCGTTAAAGATGTTCCTTGCATCTTGTCCACCATCTTCATTCTGATTCTGGGTGAAATCCATGTGAAGTGGCAGAAAGGCAGTAGCACATTTTGACCAGCTCTGCATCAATGGGTTGTCTCATGAAAGGGCCTGACAAATGGGACAACTCAGAAAGCTGGGGAGCTCTCCTCAATGGCTCAGAACCATGGTCCTGCATCATCAGCCACAGCAGCATTGCCTGGGGCTTTTTAGTGCTGCTAATTCTGGTCAGCTAGTCAATGCACTGCAATGAAAGCCTAAGGGGCTTTCAAAACACTTTATGAACAGCCAGCTGGAGAGAAACTTGCATGTGCACAGCAGCCAAAACAGGAGGCCCTGACGCAGCCAGGATTCCAGCCACAGGAGTTGGTAACACCTGCACTACAGTGTCAATAACAGGTGTAGTCAGTGATACACGTGCAAGGCTGTGCTGACCACTCAAGAATGCCCAGGTCAGCAGTGCTCACTTGTTAGGGACGAGGCTTTGCTCTGTGTAACCAGTCTGACTTGGTCTCCTGTCAGCTTTTTCCCCAACTCTTTGCGGTTCCTGGTGCAGCAGCACGTGGATTTGCTGCACGCTCTCCAGGAGCGAGTCCTGAGCTGGCCAAGACAGGGGATCCTAGGAGACATCTTCCTGAAGCTGACAAATGATGAGGTATGTTAAAGACCTCTCCAGAATCTTCTGGACATTCTGACGTTGTGTTGAGGCCCAGGTGGACCGAGACACCTTGCAGCAGAGGGGCTGTGCTGTGCAGCTGTGGCCTGAAGGGTCAGGCCTCTCAGCAAGCCCCTTGGAGCACAGCCCTGGGCCATGGCAGCCCCTGTGCTGTTCAGGGATCCCACATG
The DNA here is from genome assembly GCA_013397195.1 of Hylia prasina. Lineage (NCBI taxonomy): Eukaryota > Metazoa > Chordata > Aves > Passeriformes > Sylviidae > Hylia > Hylia prasina. The sequence goes on along the minus strand of VYXD01014767.1, from coordinate 129,505 downwards.
CCAGACCCACCTGTGGGCAAACAGCCCCACAGCACAGCCCCGTGAAACCCAGACCAGCCTGCAGGAGCCACACATGAGCCTTGACAGCTTGAATGGCTGTATTTGCAGCGAGGGTGTGAAAAGAGAGTGGTTCTGATGCTCCCCTGCCCCAATACACCCTGCTCAGAGTTCTGACAAGCAGCTGGGCAGGCAGAGGCCCACGTGGTTTGTTGCATCTGCTTCTGTTGCCCTGGTGAGCAGCAAGGATGTGTAAAAACTCATCTGATACTTTATAAATTTTTAGAGTCTTAGACAGTAAGAGCTTCTTACTGCCCAGCCTCTCTACCCCTCCCCACATGCAGTAAAGTTTTACACACTGTGCTCAACAGCTGAATACATGTTATAAAACAGACTTTCCTGAGAAGTTCCAAGCCCTGAAGGAGTTAAACAGCAGCTCTGCTGCACTGGTAACCTTCCAGCAGTGATGGTGGGGAACCAACAGTTTGGCTGGCTCTGAGACCAAAAATCTCTAAGTTTGTTTGTTCTTTTCTCTTTCTCTTTTGTAAGAATAATTTTCTGGACTACTACGTTGCTTACCTGAGGGACCTGCCAGAATGCATCTCTCTGATCCACGTGGTGATCCTGAAGGAGGTAAACTTCCTGCCTGCTTCCCAGACATGTAAGGGCAACGTGCAAGCCTGGATCTCTTCCTGTTGTGCCCACCCATGATAGGACTCTCCTGCCAATCCATTTGTTGTTCTGTTTCCTGGAGGTTGCCTTGGCTGAGTGGCACCTACAAAAGGCAGATTTAACACCTTCCTCACTGTCTGAAACCAAAGCTGCTTTTCTGCTGTGCCATGAAACAACGTCTCAGCTTACACCTCCCAAAAGCTTGTCTATGCACGTGCTATCCAGACCTTTTCCAGGAACTGTCTCCTGGAAAATAGAGGACTCATCCATAAAATCCTTTATAGAGAAAAGAGTCTTCACTTTCAGCTTCAGCTATTTGGTCCTGGATTCTTGGTTTAAACTGGGAAAGTTAAATATAAAGGTAGTTTAAATAACTGCACCACATTTGCTTGCTTCCAAGATATTTCAATTTAGAAGTCAATCTCATTTTGTTCAATTAATTTGAGCCTAAATCAAGAACTTCCTTCTGAACAACAGTGTCTTCTTGGGGTTTCACTGAAACTTAACTAGTGCACTTTCAACATGCCCCCCTACTTAATTAGGCTGAGTGTTCCTAGTAGATAATCCCCAAGCTAAATGCCTGGTGTGCCCCTGTGAGCTGTTGTAACTCCTTACAGCATAACCACTCATTAAACCACAGAACCATCTGGAAAGAGATGTGTTTTATGGGTGGAAAAGACTCTTAAGTCACTTTTATCTATTGCAGGTAGAAGAAGAAATCAAGTCTGATCTCTACATTCTGTTCTTTCATATAGTCCAGCGAATCCCTGAATACCTTATTCATCTTCAGGTAGGGCCCCAGCATGGGAACTGTGTTGTTGAGCCCTTATCACATCAGGTGACACAACTCAGAGCAGGTATTTGGGCCTGTACAGGTAAAGGGTCCTGACAAACCCAGTGGGCTCTTTCAAGAAAAAAAAGCAACTTTGAAAGGGAAAGTCAGCTAACAATAGGTCAAGTTTCATCTTTTTCACATCAGGCTTGCTTATATTTGCCAGTTTCTCCAACTGACCTGACAGAAACAGGTTTTGTGCCCTGGGAAGCCAAAGGCACAACCTGTCCTACAGAGAGATGGCTGATAAAAAGAGTTTTAGTTCACAGAAGGCTTACCTGAATTGTACTGAAGTATTTCAGACAAGGCAAATATGTAGAAAGCAAGCCCTAGAAAATCAAAACGTTGGTTTTATGACCCAAAGCTAAAGCCAACCAACCAGTGCATCACCCACACATCCTGTGATTACATTTACAGTGGTTCCTTGTGCATTTGCACTGGACTAGTGGGAGGCAGGCCCCAGCCAAGTCCCTCAGACACTCATGGTGCCCGGGAAAGCTCCCCCAGGGCAGTGCCGTGAGCACTCCAGAGCCCTAATCCATGGTTCCAATAGTGCCTTCTCCCCAGAAAGGGTCAGGACAGCCTCCAAACAGCCTGCTCTCCTCTGTGCCTCAGAATGTGCTGAAGTTCACGGAGCAGGAGCACCCTGACTATTACCTGCTGCTGGTGTGTGTGCAGCGCCTCCGGGTTTTCATCTCACACTACAGCCTCCTCTTCCAGTGCAATGAAGACCTGCTGATACAGAAGAGGAAAAAGCTGAAGAAGTAAGCACAACATCAGCACTTTGTCACCAGGGAAGGGAGGGGTGGGGGAAGCCTGGCAAACAGGGGGTTTAGGTCCAGGCAAGATCAACACATTGCTCTGTTGAAATAAAACAAAGCCCTTTGCACCTGAATGCTGGAGAAGAACCACTGCTGGCATTTGCCCTCCAAACTGAGGTCAGTTTTGGGGTGGGCCCCTTCTGCCTAACTCTGAGAGCGAAAGAAAAATCACTTCTAAATCCTTCTAAACATAGTAACCACGTGTTTCATGGGATCATTTGGTTCCTTAAGCTGGTGGCAAAGTCACTCCCCAGTGGGAAAACACATGGAGATTTAGCTCTGGCAGCTCCAGGCCCTGGGGAGGATGAGGACTGTTTCCCTTATGGGCTGAGACTGCAAAAGGATGGTGTTATCTTATTTTACTGGGGGAGGAGGTGGGAGAAACAAAAGCCTCCTATAACCTGTTGGAGATGAACTATGACAGAAACTACCCTGGATGTAGAAATCTCAGGTTACTGTTCAGAACAATTCCTTGAAACCAAGACTTTTTACTAAAACCAGAATCTGGTCACCTTTGCTCCTTGTCATGATTTACCTGAGGAGCAGAACAAGATCAAATTTGAAGGGAAGCTGCCAGGTGTGGAGGATGGTAAAGGGCTGGAGCAGATTGCTGGGGAGGGACTGCTATAAGGAGAGGTGTTAAGAGCACCACAGAAAGCAGCATGCCCTGCTGGCTGGAGCAGACTAGGTGGAACAGGTTCTTCCTTGGGGTGGGCAGAGGCAAATGGGAATATTAAGGTCCCTCCCAGTCCTGTTTTCTGTGATTCCACACGCTCGTGCTCATTCCCTGCCTTATTTCTTAGCCCGACGATGGATTTCTCCTCCCTCAGGTCATCCCTGGTGAAGCTGTACAAAGGTCTCACCTCCCAGTGCACAAGCCAGGAGGTTTCTCCAACGCCCAGTGCAGCATCAATGCGGGACAGTGGGATCCACACCGAAGAGGCCATCCAGTCATTCCCAGCAGCACCTTCCTCTGGCACAACCACCCCGTAAGCCTGTTGTCCTCGTGGGCAGCTTTCCAAGTAGGCTGAGAACTCTCCTCACCCACACCATGCAGTGACACCAGGCAGATGCAGGCTGTCACTTCCAAAATCACTCTGTGGACAGAGAGGTGCAGGTGTCCCAGAGCAGGGAAAAAAATACTTTTCCACACAGCATATAATTGAATGATGTGATTCACTATCACAAGATACAAGTACAAAATGGGTTCAAAAAGACACAAGATTAAGTCACGACAGACAGGGCTACTGGTAGCACCTGGAATTCTTCACGGAATCACAAAATATTCTGAGTTGGAAAGGACAAGAATCATTGAGTCCAACTCCTGGCCCTGCACAGAACCATCCTCAAGCCACATTGTGTGTCTAAGAGCATTGTCCAAACACTTCTTGGACTCTGTCGGGCTTGGTGCTGTGACCACTGCCCTGGGGAGCCTGTTCCAGTGCCCTAGCACCCTCTGCGTGAAGAAGCTTTTCCTATTATCCAATCTAAGTCTCCCCTGACACAACTCCAGGCCATTCCCTCCCTGTCACTGGTCACCAGAGAGCAGAGATCAGTGTCTGCCGTTCCCTCACAGGAAGCTGTAACTGCAATGAGGCTTCCCCTCAGTCTCCTTCAGGCTGGACAGACCAAGTGCCCTCAGCCACTCCTCATGTGGTTCCCCTCTGGCCATTTCCAGCCTGACAGATGCCAAATGAGGTGATGATCAGAGAAGCACACTAGACTTACCTTTATTCTTATGCCAGCAATTTGTGGCTATTGTGCTTTCTGATCTGGTTTCACACCAACAAGAGTTTGGCTGCATCACTGCTGTCCCCCTCCGTTAGCAGTGTTAAGAGATCAGCCCTCAGCCTCCTTCTCCCCAGACTGCCCAAGCCAAACTCCCTCCTCTCACAGACAGGATGCTCCAGGCCTCCACCTTGGTAGCCTCAGCTGGCACCACCCCCTCCATTCATCCTGAACTGAACACTCAGCTGGAACACAAGGAGGGTAGGAGCCCTCCAAGTACTCCTGACACAATTTCAGGACAGAGTCACTTTATCCAAGAGAAACCCAGCGCACCTGAAAAGACAACTGGACCACAGGAAAGTGAGAGCTCCTATATTAGAGAGAGAGAGAGAGAGAGAGAAGGAAAGTTAAAATCTAAAATGCAGATGAACAGGAAAGAGATGGAGCAGTTGGCTTCTCATCTCTGTTTCTAAGCGTTTCATGCTGTACAGTACAAAAGTCAGCCAAAGCTACTGGATAAGCAGTTCTATCTCTCCAAGTTTGGTCCTCCTAACCAGCCAGGCAATTTCTGTAAGAGACACCTCTGTTACTGTTCTCCAAGACAGGAGAGTACCTTTTAGCCATAAAATCAACAAAATAGGGCTGGGGGAGTAAAGAGGTGGGGAGGATTTGTCATGTCTGTCATCCTTTAGTATTCCACTTCCGTCTGTTTTGTTTTGGTTTTTATCTTTAAGGCATTTGATGCCGCAGATGAAGAAACCCCAGCCAACCGTGATGGAGAACATCCAGGCTGTAAAGCCCCCTGACTGGGAGATGGAAAGCAGAAAACACGAGAGGCCAGAGAACATCCTTGCCTCCTCTCAGCTGACAGAGCAGGAACTCAAGGCCTTGACGGCCCCCTTGCAGTCCATCCCCGAAATGGAGTACGAAGCGCCGCCAGCCGACGCGGTGGGGAACACTGAGAGAGCCATCAGAACCTCTGTGGAACTGCTGCAGGATGCCAGGAACTTTGCACCAAGCTACGAAGAGTTTGACTACCCTGGGGAGGTTTTCACCATGCCAGGCCCCTACGAAGACGACACCTTCCAAAACCTCGCGCTCTTTGAGAACTGCTCCCCGGCCTCTTCCGAGTCCAGCTTGGATATTTGCTTCCTCAGGCCTGTGAACTTCACCTCAGAACCGGAGAGGACAGACCATGCCTTGCAGCCACTGCCTAAGAGCTGCACTCCCGTGAGCAGCAGCACCTACAAGCGTGAGATGTTCCACAGCAAGGGGAAGCAGCTGAGCAGGTCCCTGAAGGAGCTGCCGCGGAGCGCCGAGGGCGTGAGCACCAGACTCTACAGCACGCGGAGCAGCAGCGGGAGCCGTCTGCAGCAGAAGCAGGACAGGAATGTTCAGCCCCACATGATCTCAGCCTCATCTCGAAGCTCCCAAAGGAGCTACTTCCCCCCACAGAGAGGAGCGGGTGAAAAACCGAGCTTTTTGGAAGTAAGGAGGCTTAAATAGGAGGAGGAAAAAAAAAAAATGGCACCTGGTGGTGCAGCAGCGGCAGCAGCAGGAGAAAGATCTGAGACACAGTTAGAGTAGAACACGCCAAAACAGCTTTCAAGCCCACATATTCCAAGTCCTCAACTGCATGCACATGCCCAAGGGAGGGACAAGACAGCTCGTTTTCACACACATCTTCCCCCAGGGACAAGCATGGGGTTGAGGTGCACAGCTGGCTGAGCTAGAACACCCTTGAGACAAGGTAGCCTCTTGTGTGTCTCCACCTGTCACTGAGCTTCCCCCCCCGGTGAATGTTCTGAGCAGGTCACAAAGTTTACACAAAGCTGCTCAAAATTAGTGCTGTGGGTGGCACCCAGTTAAACAGGTGCCTTTCCCCCTGCTGTAAGGAGTGCTGGGTAAGTGCTGGGTAAGTCATGCCAGTGTAAACCAGCATGACTTGGCCAAGCTCAGCCCATTTACACCAGCAGGGATCTGGTCCATAGGTTTTGTTTCACCTGTGTTTGTTGCCTGGATTGTACAGAGCCATGCTAAAGCCTGTGTGAGAACAGCCAGAGCCCAGCAACTGTGTCCCTCAGGTGGGACATGGCAAACAGCACTGTAACCCTTCAGGGACACCAGGTCTGCAGGAGCAATGGTTCTGTAGTTTGCAGTGACTGTTCAGAGTCAGCTTGGGGCTGTCACAGCCCAAAGGAAGTGGAGGCCAAGGGTGCTGTGAGGTGCTTAGACAGGAGGCTGTAGATGCAGATGCTGATGGGAGGTAGGTCCCAACAGCCTGACTGACTGAAAAGGCAGCAAGGAAACTTCAAAAGAAAAGAAAAAAAGCCTAGTGAGTGAAGGAGGTGGTAGATGGTTGTACAGGGGAGATGAGGCAGGGGGAGAAGAGCCATGGGGACACAGCCACCCCAGAGAAAGGGGCATATGATCTCTGTCACCTGCACAGAACTATGGCCCACAGCAGGGTGCAGATGTGGAGCTTGTCCAGAACTGCAGGACATGTTCTCCCCTAAAGGAAATCACCATGGCAGTGGTGGGCAGAATTAGAGAAAAGGGTCTTGTCCAGACTCTTGCTGGACTTGGCACTCTCCTGAAAGATGGACAGATGCTTTAGTGGCACATTTACCACAAGGTGTGTGTGCTAATGAAGCCTCTTGCCATGCAAACCATGCAGCAGCAGAGCCAGCAGAAGTCTTTTACACCTTACTACAGCTCCAAAGCCTGATGCCTCTCTGCCCTAGGGAAGAAAGGAGAGGGTGGGAAGTTCTTCCAGCTGCCCAAGGTGGCTTGCTCCCTCACTGGCAAAAAGAAGCTAGTGAGTTTCTCCTAAACAAAAAGCTTAGCAAGAAAGGCTCCGGTTCCCTCTAACAATGCTTATCCTTCTGTTCCTCTGTGACTGCCTCAGCCATAGAGACAGCAACAAGCTCTCTGCAGAGGTACCAGTGTTGTTTCCCAGCCTTGTCAGCACCTCCTCACCCACCAGGTCCCTCCTAGCAGAGAGAGAGAGAAATAGAAAGAGAGAGAAGGGAACAAGAATGTGAGGTTGCAAATGCTGGTTAAATTGTCTTTTCCCTTTTAGGAGCTCCATGCAGAAGACAACACCAGGTTCTGCCAGAAGGATGACAATGAGCAAACATCCTTCAGCGACCACAACCCGCGGCACGAGCCCAAGGGGGGGTTCCGGAGCTCCTTCCGCAAGCTCTTCAAAAAGAAATAAGCAGCCCCAGGAAAGGCAGGCCACAGCCCAGGCACAGCAGTGCTTCCCCGGGGCCCCCAGGGTGCAGACAGACAGCAGGGCCCCAGGATCCCCCTGGCTAACACAGAGGGTGGAGGGTGGGGGAGAGGAGACTCTCACAACTGCCTTACAAATGCACCCTGCTCTTTCTAGCACAGGGCAGGGCCAGGCTTTGGGTTGCAGTGGAGCTCAACCAGCAGGTCCAATAAGCACAGGAACTTGCTAGCTTTCATCCCTACCTGACTGAACTTCCCTCGGTTTTGGAAAGCTTTGGCCAAACTCTAATATCTCCTCCTCCCCCTCATCCCCCAAAACTGCTTGATTTGCCATACATCTTTGCTCTTCCAAACTCAAGGCAGGTCTTAATCGGGCTCACCCACAACAGAAAGGTTACCTTTGCAGCAGCCCTGGCATCCTGGCCAGAAGTCTAAAATTCCCTTCTTTCCTCTACTTTCCAAAAAAACAACCATCAGTGATGTATTCCAGGAGGCCAGCTCGCATTACCCAGGTGGTTTGAGAAGGTCTAAGAAGCATCAGTTGAAGCATCTGACATTGCACTGCCTAATCAGCAACATCCTTTCTTTTGGACTTCCATCAAAATCCCATTTCACCTTTTGTGTGAACGCTGTTCTCCTGAATGGTGCCCTGCTGTAGGAATCACTGCTTCTGCTCTCAGAATGGCCTGTGTCTCCAGGCAGGTGATGCAGGCTGGGCCCAGGGCCTGCCACAGGAGACAGACTCTTCTCCACCTTCTCCCCAGTGTGGATCAATGCTAGTGCCAAGCAGTGTCCTGGCTCCTGGTCTGCAGCACACCTGGAATACACTTTGCTGACTCCTTGGCCTGACACCCTCACGAGCCCCATCACGTGCAGCTTTGGAAAGATTCTTCCAGCCAAAAATTGAGGCACTAGGGCAGGAAAGTTGATGGTGCACCATGTTCAGAGTCATAGTCCTCCTTCTTGTGCAAGGACAGATCAAGAGGCCACACACAGGCTGCCCTCCTCACACCTGGAAGCCCTCAGTACCTCTGATCTCTGCAGAAGACTGAGAGAAGCTCTGCTGTGATACCCGTGTCACACGCCAGCAGCGAGGGCACCACTGGCACAGGGGAGTTACCAGTGCAGGACTGCTGAGCTCTGGTGTCACCTGGGACGTTCTGAGGGCAGTTTGAAACAGAAACTCTGCTTTTATCACCTTGTTTTACAAGCCTGGGACACTGGTCTGTCTAAAGGACAGTTTCACCTTAAAAAGGTGTGAAGTGTCTCCATGGGGCCGACAGCAATGCCTTGGGGGAAATGCTGTGAGACTGGGGGCTTGGGACTGCCCACACCAGTGTGAGGGTGGCAGATTTTGGGGCCAAGAGGAGAGCACCCACCATGCTGCATGGCTCTCCTGGCCGTGGCAGCAGGACAGGGGAGCTCAGAGCAGGTGTCTGTGGATGCAGGGGCCAATAGCTGCTGCAGATGCAGGGCCCAGAGCTCTCCAGTGCTGACTGACCTGCATCTACCACTCGCTTTTCCTTCTCTGCTGGAGGCAAAGGGGTGTGTGTGAAAAGGGCTATCCAGACAGACAAAACCCATCCTGTAACACAACCAAGGTTTTCCCAACATTTCAAGAACGTGACCACGCAAAACTCCAAAGATTAAATGTTTTAGCTGGTCCCTCTCCCATAGATTTTAATGAAACAAACATCCACCACTTCTCCTTACAAAAAGGAAAGAAGTACCATACTTTCCCCCCCTAGTTTTTGGAAACTACTCTGGGAAGATTTTTTTTTTCTTAATGTAAGTCTTTTAATGGCAAAAAAGTCCCCTTCCATCTCCTTCCCTTTCCCTGACATCCTCATAAAATTACAAATTCCCTGTCCCTTTCCAGTCAGGACTGCTCCATGCTGACCAGCCACTGAATCACAAAGACAGTTCCTAGGACTTGGCAGCTTTTTCAGTCAGACTGTGCAGGGCCAGGATAGAAATTACATAGGAAGAGCCAGATACTTGTAACTGAAGCATCAGCAAAGAGTGTTTGTTCTGCACAGGAATCAGCCAGACAGAACTGTTTGTTTTTCCAAGGAACCAGAGCTGTATCATTATGGACAAGTGTCCACTGTAATGCACTGATGCTGTTAAGGCCTCTGATTCTTGTGGTTTTGGTCTCATGTATGTAATGACACTTTTACCCTTCACAAAACAAACCTGCTTTTCATATTTGCCAGGCAGATACCAGGACAGAAACAGGACAAAGGAAAAAAAAACCTACCTGCTAACGTCTCCTGGGTGAGGAAGTCCTTCCAAAGTGGCAGACCCTTGCTTGTAAAACGCACGTGGATTTCAGCTTCTATTTTAGTGATTTAAGGCACAGTGGGAACTGATGGTTCTTTCTTTCTGATTCTCTGAGTTCTTACTTCCAGGCCTACACTTACCACTTGAAATGTCCTTGTACCTGCTCAGAATCTGCAAATGTAAATAATGTGAACGAATGATGCTCAGCACCACAAACGCACAACCTGTAGCAGGATCCATTTCAAATCCATCTTTAGTGTACATGTGTGCTCTGGATTATTTTTCTTCCTATGCCAAATAAACGTTGCCTTTAAATAATGCTGCTGCCTCTTGAATCAGCCAGAAGGTTGCATCCATTAAAAGAAGAAACAGGTGTTTTTCTGGTGCCTTTCTGAGGCAACATTACTTACACAATTCTGTATCCCTGCATGTCCAGCCATGCAAGCAGACTCTTCTCTACATGAGGTTTTAAGACTCTTTGTCAGAACTCAGCTGAGTCACTCTCCAGGCTCCTGGGCAAGATCCTGTTGTTGGTGTTGTTCACTGTGACAGATTTTCAGCTCCTTAGACAGACTCTGCTAGACCACACCTCTCCATAGCTACACTCCCTGTTTAAGTCAGCCATCCTAAGACTCAAACAAAAAAAGGCTTTCTCTGAAATAAATGCAACAAACTTGCCCAAAGCAATTCCAGTAACATGGGCCCTTGATCACCTACCTTTGTTTACCTTCTTTTTAAAAATATTACAGATGTTCTGCACATTTGGCAGCTAAATTGTCATGCATCTGGCAAAAGGGTTTTTACTTTATTTTTCCCTTCCAGCTTCTCAGCCACCCAATACAGGATTTCACACTTGCTGGCTAGAAAGTAAGGAAAAAAAAAAACAAACTTACTCCTTACTTCGTTTCCCTCATAATGCTCTGTGTTCCACGGAACACAAAAGGTAAATGCTCTCAGTGGACAGAAAAATGCATTTAAGGGTGGTTTGGGTTTTTTTAGTGGAAAATAAGGAATGGCATTTGCAAAATAAGTCAACAGCATTTTTGTTTTTACACCTGTATTAGGCCACAGGTTTCTCTCCTGAAGAAAGACTTCACCTATGCATTCTCTGGGGTTAGAAATGACAATTCAACAATCTTTTCCAATGAAGCACAATAATCTAGTGTGTTCAACAGTGGTACCTACAGTGATATCACTGGGAAAATCTAATTTAAAACACAGACAAAAGAAAAAGAATTAAATATCCCACAATGTCACTCTAAAACTCAAGCATATTTCATTGTCCAGGTCACACCACCACGCCAGGCCACACCAGACCAAATCAGCGTCATTTTACCAAGGAGACAGAACGTATCATTAAAATGATTTAATTTATGTGACAAGTATTGTCACTAATGCAAACATGACCCAAATAAGAAGCCATTCCAGACCAGAAATCATTAACACAGAGCTGCCATGACACAAACCAGTGGCTTAGCAGTTGTATTCAACTCCTCAATGCCACAGGTTTGATTCTGACCCTGTCCTTCCTGTTTGCAGCTGAGTCAACACCACGATTTATGCACTGTGACTGACCCCTGGGCTCCAAAGAACATTTACTTTAAGTTCCCGCACGGTGACCATTGTCACCTGTTGTCCAAGCATCTCACCAGGAAAGCCCTGCAATCCTCCACCACAAACAGGGAACCCATCTCACCAAGGGAAGCAGAAACCTCCTGCAGCCTGCTGATGAGCAGGAGCCATACGAGGTCTCTCCTGACTGGGTGGCCTGCCCTGCCTTGGCTGCACACCAGCACAGACAAAAGTGCTGAAGAAGAAATACAGATCAGAAAGTCTCAGTTTATGGACTTTTCCTGGTAACCCACTGAGGAGCTAATAATTCAGGTAACACTGCCAACTGTATGTTTGCACATCAGTGTTTTTATCCAAAGAACCCATGACCTGAACTACACTTCCTGTGGCTTGAGAGTTTCTATATAGTTCCCATTTAACACTGTCCTCTAAAGCCAAGTTTTTGAGATCTTCACTTTGTTCTCCTTTTGCCAGAAAAAAATGTTTCAAAACACCAGTGTTAAAGACATCTAAGAAGAAATACAACTGACAGTTTCAAGATCTGACTGTGGAGAAAACTGCCATTCCTACTGATGAAATGCTTTCCAAAGGACCACAGTGAAGGATCAAAGGGCCCTGATCAGGGGCATTGCTGAAAGCATTCAAAAAGGGGATTTCTGCCATCCTTCAACTGACACCATCTCTAGCAGACACAGCTTTCCAAGGTCCTGAGATGTGTTCTTCTGCCAAAGAGGAAGCGTGAGGGGATTTTATTTGCCCCATGAGCCACATGAAGTGAAGATGAGACACTTTATGCTTCACATACTTACTGCAGAGGACATTGCAGAGCTCCTTTTCTTCAACAACTGTCACCCACTGCTGTCCCAGCCTGGTCTGGAGTCGAAGAGCAGCACGCAGGTTTATGGACAAACCATGTCAGAATACTTACCACATACCTGTTTTGTCATGTGTATTTTGCACAGAGAAAGCCACTGTAAAGATTAATATAAGCTTGATTTTTTTCTAACGTGTCATACAGGACGTGGGAAACATTTCATAGGGTATAATAATTCACTTTTGGAGTAACCCAGCCTCTCAAATATTACTGAATTATTATTTTGTAACCTGCCAAAACCACCTCTTTAGTTTCTTATTACTAAAACACATACACTGAACTAGGAAAAATACGTACCACAAGATGGGACTTTATCCCCCTCAGTGCTTAACTGAAAAACTAAGTTGAACATTGGTCCACGTAATAATTTGACATATGTCAGCCAAACATATCTTTATCTTTATTTCAATTAAATTAAAAACAATCTGCAAGTATATTTATGCAACATTCACTATATACACACGATTTATGCAACTGCAAGGCAATCCTATGTATGCTGATTAATCTATTGTTAGTAAAACATGACAACAGCTATGGAAGTTGACGAGTGACTCTTTTCATGGCATGACTGAAAAAGAATAGCTACTAGCCATGAAATGGATTATCAGTAAACCTTAAACAGAACATGACATAACCTAGCAGAGATTAACAGTCTTCTAAATGTAGTATATTTGCTTCAGATGATAGTGCTGCTCTTAAAAAAAAATTCGCTGTCACCTTAATGATGTAAGACTTTCATCAGCTCTACCTAAAGAAAGCAATAATTAGACATTATGCTTCCTGGCAAAAATTTATTTTTGAACTGGCACCACAGTATTTCAGAAAATAATAATAAAGTACCTCTTTGGTGAAGCCTAGGTACCCCCTACTACTCATTGTAACAACTTGTAAACAGGACCGCAATACAGTGCTTTGCCTTAATTCTAGCTCGGTTAGGTACCACAGATCTTCCTCACAGTCCTTCTCACAATTCTAGGAAGGTATTTTAAAGCAGGGAGTAAGTAAAGCAAAGGAAAATTAAGGAGGATATAAAGTTCCCTGTTTGAGATTTAAAAAAAGTGCATAATGTTTTCATTCCAAAAACTGTGCCACTGTATGGAACTGATGGATACAAGACTGTTTTTCCTTCCTGTACTGGACATTATTGATCATTACACAAACACAGGCTCTGCTCATCGGCCAAAGAAGTCTCTCCAGACTGTTTTCTGGTACAATCAGCTGTCCAATTACTTCAGAACAATGTCCTGCATACTAAAATGAGAACAGCAAGTTAACCGGGTTTTCCACTAGAAAGTCTGTTTTTTGCAATTCCATTTCTGTACACTACATTTCCAACATTGCGTTGGAGAGTCCTTAGTGTTTGGCATCCACATCCCGACTCCTCGACACCACCGGGTTCAGTGCATCCATTGCCAGCAACAGACATAGCACCAGGAAAATGCGACTCCCAGCGCGAGGGGCAGCTCAGGAGGAGGGGGCGTTCTCCAGCAAGGGCGGCCCGTCCCGATGCATCGAGGGGTGCGTGTGCTCCCTCTTGTAAGTTTTTGGAGGAAGCTTTGGGATATGTTGAGAAGTGCTTTGTCGTGGAGGAACGGGCGGCCCAGCAACAGAAGGGAGGTCCACGTCCTGCGGTATCAAGGGCGGCGAGGGCAGGTGCCTCCGTGCTACATGTGGAGACGGCGTCTGGGGGGGCGGGGGCGTGAAGGGAGAGGGGCTGTTTGGGAAAAAGGTGTTTCCAAGTTCGCTTTTTCTGCCCAGGGGTGGAGGCTGGAGGTGTAGTGGTGAGCTAGAGAAAACATCTGGAGTTCGCACAGGCTCCCGTGGCGGTAGCTCGGGAGGGTTTGCAGTGGTAACGCACGAGTCAGAGATGCAGGTCCGATCAGGCACCGAGTACCTTGGAGAATACACTTTAGAGGTTGGCTGCCTAGGAGGGATTGCTGGTGGGTTGTCCAGGTGTGCAGAAGTGATCTGAGGTACACAAACATTTCCGTCAGTTAAACTCCAGAGTGGCAGCAAAGCACAGGACCCTGCTGTGACACAGAAGCCCCTCCTGCACTGCAGATTGCTCTTAGCAGGGCTGAAGGAACATGAGTGAACAGCCAAGGATGGGAGGAATGAAGAGAGGCACTCATGGCTGCAGCAACACAGGAGTGAACAGCCAAGGATGGAAGGAATGAAGAGAGGCACGAGGGCAAGGCAAAGAACGGTCAAAGCAACAATTTCCATGCTAGTTCCAGGTCTGCTTGCTGGGGAGGTTTGGATATCTTCCACCACCTCCCCAGTAACAAGCAGTTGGAATGGGTTAACACACCAGATATTTTTTGAAAACAATGAGCAAAAGGGAGAGGCCAATGATGCTGAACAGGGAAAAAAACCAAACCATGCTCAGAAGATGGAGTTAAGCAGTCAGAATTATGGAAGTGAACAGTTCCCAAGCTGCAGACCGTAGTGACAGGACAACTCATCTCCAACACCCTGTCACATAGACAATGTTTTCAAATACATTTTGGTAGGATTTAAGATACGTTTTGGTGATGTGTTAAATTCTGCTGACTGACAAAACTGTTGCCTGTACTCTGAAAATAACTCTGTAACTGCTGGAGAGCCACTTATAAGCTCTCTTCAAAGACATATCTGCTCTGAAGTAATTCTGAGTGGGATTTTCAAATCTGAAGTCACAAACGAGCTTCCACTGAAATCAGGTGAAATTTGACAGTGTCTGCAACAAAGGCTGGATCAGATCCCAGCTGCCAGACAAATGCAAAAGGAAAATGTAGCAATGGCTTAAGCAGGCATGCAGACAGGATGGGTAAGCAAGAGGGGAAAGCAAGCACTTGAGCACCACAGCATCAGGGTCAAATATTCTGGTGAAACTTTCCAGAGGACTGAGTTGTGTACAGCACTTTCCATCATTATTGTTTATCGGTTCTTACTCTTACTCATATATCCTAAAATGATACTCTAGAACAGTTAGTCCCAAATGGAAACATCTGCCAGAAGCCTCAAATTCTCACAGGCAATGCAAGGGCCTGAGCATAGCACATCAGTAGATGAGACATTTCTCATCCTAAATTTAGGTCCCATCTGCTTTCATTTGTTTGAGATCAAGACATAGTGAGGCAGAGCTGTGAAGGCTTGAAATACACGGCTGCTTACTCTTTCATACACAGTTCTTCAAAAAATAAATACTCTGTCTTTAAGAGTTACTTTTTTATCATACCCTGCCCCTCTTCACAGAGAAACAAATGATCTTTTTTCTGCTTACTTACTTTTGACGGGGAGGATTCAGCTGGGGCGGATTCTGGTCTTCTTCGTGGAGGAACAGGAGGAGGGACAGGAGCGTCATCTGAAGTTTTGGTAAAGTTTATGGATGACACAGAAGCAGATCCTAAGGGACATCAAAAAAACCCCACATTACAAAATTATAATGACTCAGAGAGAGAGGGTTTACACTCTCCATTCCAGGGGCAGCTCCAGCTTTCCCTGGCAGACACCTGTCTCTGCAAGCAGAGACAGTTTTTGGCGCTGCAGGGAGACGAAAGCGCCGATTTTCACGCTCGGAAAGGCTGAACCCCATCTCCCCTGCCGGGAGCCCCGGGCTGCCTGGGAGCACCTACGTGTGTGGAAGGGGCTGGAGGGGTCGGAGTCGAAGACGCTGCAGGCGTCCGTGGTGCTGGAGGTGGCCGAGGCAGGCGGCGGCGTCAGCGGCGTGCGCGGGGAGTTGGGCGCCGACGCCGTGGCCTCGGCCTCGCTCTCGGGGATGCGGCTGTAGCTGATCTTCCTGGGCTCCTGCTGCAGGGGCGTGGGGTGCCTCATGGTGCCCGGCCTGGGGTTGGAGGGACGGACGCCCGGGGACTTGAGGGGGTAGCTGTACTTCTTGGGCTGCAACGACACAAAGCATCGACCCCAGTCAAACGGCCGTGAGAGCACCGAAATGTACTTACAAGGTCAGGCACCTGAAATGACTTCTGCCCTCTGAGAAACACAAATGTAAGCGCTTCTTGAAAATAGACACAGAAAATTGGATACTAACAAATCGTGGAGGAGGCTTGACATTTCGTGGCTCTATCTCCAGTGACTTGTTGAACAGATAATCGGTAAATTCTGTCTCCACGCTGTTTCCCATTGGATTCAGGTTCTCGAAAAATCTCTGCAATACAAGAAGGCAGACAACTTGTCAGCTAAGATGCTTCTTAATAAGGCTCCTTTCTGCAGCACAAATGATCCCAACTGTTCAAGAGAAGAGAGAAAATGCTGGAGTCAGAGGTAACGACAGACTTCAGCTATTAAGTCTGTTTTTGTCGCCAGGCCTTTTCTGGACATTGCTACTGATATACTTGGCCTGAACACCAGCTGTGCAAACACCCTAAATGCTTTCTGCAGTGCCAAATCAGACCGTGTTTGCTTAAACACTTCCAGAAGAAGCTGCAAACAATCCATCTTTACACTGATGCAGGGAAGACTGCTCCCACAATGCATTCTGTCACAGCCTGAGGAGGACAAATTAAAAAAAAAACTTGCAGAATCTCTTAAAGATAACCTGTCCTGTGACTTTCTGAAAGTACATAGGTCAAAATATGGTAAGAAAAAAGGAAGGAAGGAAAGCAACCAGAGAGGAAATTGCTTAGACAACACTTCAGACCAAGGAAAACAAGCACCAGGAGAAAGAAAGATATGAGTATCATCACCATCAACACCTGATGTAAACACAGTACCATCAAGCAAACATGGAACATAAAGGCAGTGTAACAGAGGAAAACGCAGCTGAGCTCACTGGACAAATAATTGCAACTGAGTGAAGGACAATAAGAATCTGCCAGTTTCAGTTCCTGTCTAACACTGATCAATAAGATCTACCAATATTCCAACAGCTGAGGAAAAAAAAAAGAAACAAACCCAAGAAACTGCAAGCATTGAGCTTTCTGGCCTTTCTTACAGTGAGACCCAAGAGAGGTTTTAAGACAAGTCTGCTCATCTGTGATTCACTGAGACTGAATCTATATAAGTTCAGTCTGTCCTTATGGTCTGTAAGCTGGCAGAATCAGCCCAGAAGGAAATGGTGTCACTTACCCTGATGTCAAATTCCACTCTCAAACAATAGGGCTGGTTCTGGTACTGCTGGATCTCCCCTGTTATCTCAGCTACCTTCCTTCTCTTGCTGAAGTTTATAAGGTCTTTCCCATGTCGCTTGAGAAATTCAGGATTGCCTTCTTCTGTTTTCAAAATGTTGGTTAAGTAAATCCCTAAATGGAACACAGAAGAGGTTTGCAACAGAGTACAAAACAAGGAGGAAGTCACAACTGGAATACAAGGAATTCTTAACGAATTTAATTTGCGTGCTGCAATTATTTAGAAAACTCCTCTGTTAGGGTCAATAAGAGACTTGCACCTCACCTTCCAATGAGGGCAACAATCTGAATATTTTAACATGCCTTTTCCAGAAAGCTGCCTTTTTGCATCCAAGTCCCAAAGCCTGTGCATCTTTCTATGCTTTAGGAAGCTCACACAACTGAACACTAGACAAGGACACTGAACAGGAGTGCTTTCTCTGAACTCCTCTTCTCCATCAGACACCCCAGCCAAACTTCAAAAATTATTTTCATGTCTCATCCTGCCTTCATAATTGCATCAAATCATTTGAAGATTAGGAAGCAGAAAGTGCGCTCCACTCCACAGATCATGTGTCTGGAATTGTCATTATGACTTGACAGAAATAACTGAAGCTGTTCACATGTGATCCTGCTAACCTCTACTCATCTCTGAAGCAGGACAGAAGGTTTCTTAGTTGATCTTATCTTTCTTTGCAGAGCTCTGGAGTATATCTTTCCCCAATCTGTAAAAGGCCAAAAAAGCCATCAACACTGTTTTCTTTCAGTCTTGGCCTGAAGCCTATGCTGGACAAGTGCACTGCCCAGACTTGGAACTGATCTGCAGCAGACACTGAAGTGGCTTGCTTAGGAACAGGAGTGACATGTGCCTAACATCACAGTTTGCTATGTGTCAGCAATCCACTTCAAAGAACTGTTAAATCTGATGATAAACAGGATGCTTGCTTCCCAAACTCTGTTTCTACAGAAATAAGACTTTTTAATAGAAATGAGACTCTAGCTGTATTTCTTGGAACACTTGAGGAGGAAGAGGATCTTTCTTTCTCTCCCAGTCAATGGCAATAACATTTCTAATGTGATCACCTTCTATTGAGAGTATTTCTGGTTGTAACAGTTCAAAAGTAAAAATCAGCAAATATAGAAATAAGGTATTGCAGATATACTTATTTTTACTGCAAATAACATCTTCCATGAATAGTCACTTTAGAGGTTTTTTCCCACATATTTGTGCCTGGGCACCTGAAATTCCAACCCAGCTGTCCTGTTAAAACTGACTTTTCTCTCTATTGTTCACACTCTGTTTAGTACCTTAGCTCAAAACTTTCCAAATGTTCATGTGGGACAAGGCCCATCCAAACCAAATGTACTCACCAAAAAAAGGCACACAGGGAGGATTAATGGACCTGAGTTTTGCCAAGTATTTCTTATAATGGTCCTCACTCAGCTCATAAGCTTCTTCTAAGATCTTCTTCTGGCGACTTGGGATTTGCTTTAAAGAGAGAGCAAACAGGTTGTTTGGAAAGAGAAGATAAAGGCATGGCCCAGCAACAACACTGAGTAATGGTCTCCCACTGGTACTTGGATCAGGGACCACGAGGACAGTGCCCCACCATCCTGAGACGCCTTTCTTAAGTGGGGATGGAATTCCTGCTTCTGAAAGCAAGGAACAAACCCTCTCTCTTACACCCTGATTGCATCATTCCTTGGGGGGTTTACTTTCCTTGCTCCTTGGAAGCACATGCTGACTGACAGGACAGGCTTTCAGTGGAGCCAAGGCACCCTGCATGACACTGCCATAGCAAAAGTGGAAAACATTTCACTGTACCTCAAATGTGTGATCCAACCTATAAACTGCTGCGGAGTTCATAGCACTGACAATCTCAAGGACACCATTAAAGTTGTTTAGCTCTTGAAAAACTTGCAGGATCTCAATTATCCGGCTCACTACAATTACTCTTTCCTCTAGGTTTTCTGTTTCTACAATGCATCTAAATACACAAGAACATTGGGGTTTGTATTAAAGAGCTGAGGAGGTTTCCAAAGTCAAATATTCAGTTGTAACACAAACAAATACAATTTTATCAAATTACTTGAGGTAGGTTCTGAAAATGTCTTAGAGATTTGAAAATATTCTAAGAATAAAAAGCTTGAGACCATTATGTTAAAATTCTCACAGGGACCGTTTTTAGCATCTAAACACCAACACAGGAATTCTCCCACAACAGAATTTTTCACAGTATACTAGTGAATGGATTCTCAGTGTCCAGATATGGAGTAGGTGCAGATTCAGGAAAGTCACTTACTTTTCAAACCACAGAGTTAGGTTAGTTGTATGCCTTATCATTTTGAGAAGGTTGGGAGAATTAATTTCTTTATCTTCCTTTGTCCACACACTTCCAACTAGTTCTGATGGCTGCACAGCTCTGGAAAAGTAGATGTTTTATCAAAAAATGTGACTAAAAGCAGGAAAGAAGGTATTCTTTTTCCTCTTGATTTTCACTGAATTTGGAATTCATATTTAGAAATAAATTCTTAAGGTATCCCTTCTCCAGTTATAGGGTGCCCTCATGACTAAATGACTGATATTTCTATGCTTCTTTTTTGGACTGTAGATATTTCTTACTCTGTGTGACTCTTAACCACCTCTGTTCATCTAAATGAAGAATGGAATCTCCAACTCATTCACCATAACAAAATGTGAGCCTCCAATGCCTGAATAATTTCTTACAAACAGCTGATGAGATCTGGCACATCTTAATTTGCTACACAAACCAGGATGTGAGGAAAACTGATTTAATAATTGTTCATACTTCTCAAAGGTTGATCTACTCAGAAAATGCCAAGAGAAAGCTGGAGCACAAGACAATTAACAGTGTGCAACAGTCACACATACTGCACATTAGCTTGGGAAGGATAATGCAAATACTGAATTTAAGAGAGCTTCCTCTGCAAAAATGGAAATTAATACACACCACTGGTAAAGCCCCTTGATTTCTGTGGGGACATCAGGGGCCCCCAGCAACAATTTCAGGCATGGGGAATATTTTGATTTGTGCCAGGTGCTTCTCAGTGGAGGAGAGTTACCTGTAAAAATCTGACTCCAGTAAAGTCAGCTGCCGAGCGATTTCTATGGGATGCAGAGTGAGTAAGTCAAAGGTCTCTGTGTGGCCTGGTTTGCTGATGTGCCACTCAATTGCTGGAGGGGGGCTCTCAAAAGTGATGTTGTGGCTGGGCCCAATGGCTTGTGCCTGCTTTTTCCTGTTGATTATCTTTGTGATGGATTCAACCCACTTCTTCATGGCTTTGCCTGGCACACAGAGAAAATTACTGTTTAGTTAATACTGCTTTTCCTAAGACATCAGTATAGTTCAGGAATCTTTGGATTTAACACCAAAACCCACTAAATTAAAGCCATCTTATATTCTTTAGGATTGGTGTTCTCACACAAGTGTAGAAGTATCCACAGACAGAAAGAATTCCTCAACAGCTAATGCTGAGCATGACTTTGCCCAAGCAGAAAGCAGAACACCCAAATTAGACTCCTGCTCTGATTTAGGTGATTTTCTTTCTTTTCTGAGTTTACAGTCACCTTGTTTTGCCCAAAATGCACTTTTGCAAACACCTTGAATTTTATAGTCTGGGCAAGAGAATGTGATTACCTCAGATAACCTAGAATAAACAGGGAGAAGCTTCTTCCTGTACTGCACTTACCATCAAAGCTGAGTATAAAACTGAAAGGCCAAATGCCTTTTTAGCTCTGCCCCGTAAGAATTTCATGCATCAGTCCACTGAAAATTTTCCAGTAACACCTACTGAATTAACTGCCTCATTTTCCACTCTTTTTTAATGGCTAAATAATCCCTAAGTACTTCTCTGACATAGTCTTTTCCTACAAATTGCTCCTGTGTCTGTCTTGGTTCTATTCAAAAGGAAACAGGAAAAGTCTGTACAATCACAACAGCAAGGTGTCCTACAGTTCTAATACGCACTGTGAAGTAGCTGGAAACTCTTGTTTCAAAGAAAAAATGGTTTCCACCATCCAACTTCTCCAAAAAGTACCTCTGTGTAAAGTTTAGAATGACAATCAAAGCAATTATTCTGTCCTGATCATTACTCGGTTATTATTATTTTTCATTACTTCAGCCCCTCTACAACAAAACTCATAATAAACATAAATAATAATCATTCTGAACAGGAGCCAGATTTTGAATAATAGTGTGTGTGTGTGATTAATGAAAGTTTGTTTCATGCTCTTTATGGAGTATTTAATAAGCAGTCCATCCTGTTTTTTCCTGAAAGCAAAATTGCTCACATTCCATATCTTTTATATGAAAAAAATATATATATATACTGAAAGGGGATGCTTTAGGATAAATGCCAGCACTTGAGAAGCTGTAAGTACCTCTCACTGTCCCAATGAACTCCTCCAGACGTTTCAGGAGGTCAGCATCTCTCTCGAAGTCATAGAAATGGTGCTCTACCCAGTGTCGACACACGTTCAGCACTCTGCAAAAGCCAAGAGCCAATGAACACGGCAGAGCCCAGCCTGCCCTGCCAGGAAAGCAGCACCACCAGGCAGGGCAGCCCAAAGGTGGCCCCCCAGGGGGCTGAGGGTGGCTCCCAGGGATGCAGCACCCACCTCAGCTGCACAGGCTGGATGTACTCTTTCCTGAACCTCTTCAGCTCCGCGCTCAGGGGCTGGTCTCCGTTCTCCATGGCAATCCGGTCGGCTTCCGTCGGCTCCGGCTCTGGAATTTCAAATCTAGCACAGAAGGTGGGTGTAAGGCCTCTGTCACAGCAGTCCTGGGCACAAAGCTTCTGGACATAAACTTGTACGTTTTACTGGCAATCCTTGAACTGGACAACGTTTTAAAAGGTGTTTGGAGCGACTCAAAACCAACTGGAAAGCCAGAATCTTACACGCTCCAAGTGAAAAGGAAAGAAATGCACTTGATAAGAACAGTATTTGTAACAGTGGCATACCTTTCTATTAGCAAACTCAGCAACTCTTGAGGTCTACAGAAGGATCTATATGTTGTGAGAAAAGTCCGAACAAAGTTGGGATCTAAGACAAAGAATAATTTTACACTCATGTCAGCAATTACCTGATTTTTTTTCCTTTACAATAACTGTAATTATCTGTTAAAATTAAGGATGTCACCCTATCAATTTACAGAGAACATGACGTGAACCGAAACAGCTTTGGTAACAATTCAAAACCTCCTAAAATAGCAACACAAAGCAGAACTTAAACAATTTTCATTCTGTTGAAGGTTCATAACAATGATTTTTTTCCCCCCTTCAATTGTTAAAAGACAAGATTTTTTTCCAATGACTTTGAAATTAATGAATTGGTGGTTTTATTTATGAGTAAACAACTTTGGTTTTGACACTGATTGGGACACGAGAACTCAATAAAACGCATCAAGTAACTTTGCATTGGGTAGAAATGGCCTCTTCCATGGGAGAATATTTCCCCTAAACTGGCACAACTCATAACCAGTCATGGTTAAGGCAGCCTAGATATTTTTTCATTTGACAGCTATGTTAGAGGTCATATTTATTTCACTTCAAGAAAATCAACTAGTTTCATTTAAATTAACTAATGACATATCAATTCATTTAAAATATCAAAATGCATCTTACAAACAGTCAAGTACTCAAAACAGAAAACCAAAGTGTCTCTCACAATTACAAAAGCAAACCCATTTGTTTTCAAATACAAGGAAATTCAGTGACAGCTCACTGGCACTGCACAGAGCTGACTACAAACAAGGTTAACACTGTTATCACTGAACAGAATTCATCAGCAGATTGCAACAGCTTTGCATATTAAATCCATACCCAGATTTGAAAACCAAACTCCAGTTGGTAACTGTCCTAACACAGAGTGGCTCAAGAGGAGCTCTCAGGACTTGAAGCAACAATTCCTGTAGGCTGCAACATGCAGGATAAAAAAGCTGCATTATTTGACCTAATGCTCTATTGGATTTGCTTCCTGGAATACAGATTTTTAAGAGCTGCTTTAAAATCCTCCTTAACTTTTTACCAGCATCTTGTCCATTTGAATTCTACCTTTCTTAGATCCCACTGAGTTGTTCATCTGGGCAACAGCTTGCTGTGATGTGCTGCACACTTTAACTGTGCCATGTAACACAGCATTTCCTTGCCATTTTGTTGCATGATAATTCTCCTTTCTTAAACAATTGGCTATTCTGCTTCTCACATGTCCTTCATTACTCCATTTTTCTAACCATAATCCCTCTCCCAGTCCTTGAAACTGTACAGTCCAAAACTATTTTCAAAGGCAGAAGGCCAATACTTTTTGCACAAAGAAGGTCATCCCTGTTCACATCATCTTTACCATGAAAATACACAAGTCCTGCTGTGCTAAATTAGCACAGTAACTCAAGTTTTCACAGCTTGGAATCTTACACAGCCCCTACTCTAAATAAGAGATTTTTTGTCCACATGGAAAAAAACGAGCTTCCAGAGCAATTAACATTTTCAGGTCACTGCAAGCTCTGAGTCACGGCTATTGTTATTTACAGGTAGGGTCAGCATATAAATCCACAATACATATTGAATTTCAAACGAACTAGATCAGAAAATCAAATCTAACTTTGTTATCTTACTAGCAACGACTGCGACTCAAAATAGTATACAATATATGAGTAAGTGTTAAAAAAAATACAGACAACACCAGTTAGCCAGGATGTCTGCTCATGTGATAATTCTCTCTTCAATGCAGCCAATTTGAAAGCTAAAAAAGAACAATAACTGCTCTACGAGGATTTATAAATAATCACCCTTGAATTCCTTAAGAAAGGAAACGGACACTACGATGACGCACAAGCACTCAACATATCAAAGCTTTAAAAATAGAAGAGTGCTGCCCTATAGATAAAAAAAAATGCCATGGCTTTAAAACGTTGGTACCACCTCACCCAGCTGCTCTTAAACAAGAATGGGGCAAGAGGAGATAATGAATGCAGAAACACATGAAAACAAGGAAAAGCCACCAGAATATGCACACAGGGTCAGAACCTGAACTCCTAACTGCAGGGCAATTTCTCTCAGGTAAAAACACATGGAAAGCTGCTTTTGCAGAGGGGATTTCTCCCTGTTTTGCTGCTCCACCACAGGAGAGTTTGGACAGTCTGCCACACCTTGTGAGCAGGTGGCCATCAGGGCTGTCTCCCTGGCTGAGCTGCTGCAGTGGCTGGATGCCTCCCACCCCTGGCACAATTGTTTCCTGAGAGCTGTCCCTGTTGCACAGCAAAGAAACTCTGGCTGATAAAATGGTCTGTCATTTGTCAAGGGGGTGAGGGATGACAAATAAAAGGTCCTACACCTCTATCTGCAAATGAGGGGGACTGTGTGGATTTTTATATATGACAAAAAATTGGGACCTGATTTGACTACAGCAACAACTAAACTGCAACAAATTCCCATGTCCTCGGCACGTGTATCTGTAATTATTTCTTACACCACTTGACCTACAAAGACAAAAAAACCTAGAGAAAGTCACAGCTGTAGTAAATACTGTCTTTAGACTGTCAGATCAAGGGCTGCCATAAGCAGTCACATTCAATTGCAGAAAAATTGCCTCAGAAAGGTAAACACCTGCTGTTCTGGCATCTGAATATAAAGCCAATAAAGACTTCTAAGATTTCCATCACACATACACAGTCCTGTGAGGGGCAAGAAAATCACTTCTACAATCAGTAGCTGTTTGGTTACATATCACCACAGCATCTTCCCAGGTCTCCAAGCAGAGGAGAAGCCTTGAACTCAGCTGCCAGATGTGTGAAATCGCTGCCCTGGTACTCTGG
This sequence comes from Hylia prasina, assembly GCA_013397195.1. Taxonomy (NCBI): domain Eukaryota; kingdom Metazoa; phylum Chordata; class Aves; order Passeriformes; family Sylviidae; genus Hylia; species Hylia prasina. Next base: position 104,549 of record VYXD01014767.1, on the reverse strand, counting down.
AGAGTTGCTCCCCTACTCACTGCACCTCACAAGATGCAACAAAACCCTGAATGATTTACATCACAAATGGACCATGTTTCCTGCACAACAGAGCATTTTTGGTTGAGTCACTCTATCTCTGATTTCTTTGCTGCCCTGGAAAAGACTGCACAGACTGGTGAGAACAATGATGTTTTTCCTTACAGACAACCAATTATAAAACAGAAGGTATGGAAGATAAGCATGTTGAGAAACTATGCACAATGTGGCAATGCAGCATCCCTGAGATGTCCCCTAAGATGTTTAAGGCTACAAAGACAGGGTAAATACATCACAAGACAACTGTTTTTATCCTTTTGGTCAAAGTCTTTCAGGTCACCTCTCGGTATCCACGGTCTCAGTTTTCTCATACAAGAGTTTTTGCTAATTCTTTGGCAAAGACAAAGCCAAATTTAAAGATAATAAAGTGTCTTCCTTTCTCTAAGGCTAAGTTGTTTGATTTTAACTTTCAAGACCATAAAATTATGTCATAAATCATGGCTATAAAGTTAAAAGCCAAGAGCTAGGAGTTTATAAAGTTACAAGAACACGAAGACAGGTACAAAACTGCTCAGGTAAAAACTGCCAGCACAATATTGCATTTGGCTTTCTAGTAAATGTTAGGAAAATTCAAGGAAATTAAGAGCAAGAATAGTAATGGAGTGAAGAGATATAAATGTAAGTATTTAAAAAAGTAAACAGAGTATTAAACTACAGAAATTTTATTCTGCTTAGTCCTCACGTCTTTCAAACAAATATTCCTGATCTATGCAGGGCATCTAGGACTGAGCTGCAGAAGAACAATCTACAACAATTAAGAGTGTAAAACGGAAGGAAAGAAATAAATTGTTCAATATGAAAAGCACTAACACTAAGATGCATGAAGTTTCAGAATAACTGACATACACATAGAATCAGAAAAAAAAAATTCCAAACCCCCAACACAAGCCCATGCTTTACAGCACAGCTTATGAAAATCCTGGGCTGCTATCAAGAACCCCACACACTGAGGTCAGCCTGGATAAGCCCATAAATGTCTTTAATGTGTCTTCAACACAAACAGAAATCCTGTGTCCAAGGTCCTTATATCAAATCCTCACTGCAGTTTTGACTGAGGCAAAGTTCAGAGGCCAAAGCATGCAAGTGACTGCACCTATCAAGCTGATGTTGGTCTTTCCATGACAGGTAAGAGCTGACAGAGTACAACCCTGGATTAAAACACTGGGCCCATCATTCCCTCCCACAGTGTTGGCCCTTCCTGTGTCACCCAGCTTTAGAAGTCTGAGGGAAGGCAGATCTTGCAGCTTGGGGCACAGAGGAAAAAGTATTGTCTGGAGCTCGACTGCTGCAGGCCCCCACCCCTGTGCCTCGCATGAGAACAATCCTGTGCACATGTAACATCCCATGTGAACTGCCAAGCACAGTCACTTCTTACTCACTTTCTGTGTTTTGCTGCATGTATTTAACACAGCAAGAGAAGCATGAAGGAGTTACTACCTTGAGTTTTGGCTGCACAAACCAAGTGCCTCACCTGCATACATGTGGTAAGTCAGCCTCTCGATGAGCTTCACAACAGTTCCTGCCTTGATGATGGGGATTCCAGATTTGGGCTGCATGTTTTCTTCAAACACAATATTCTCCTCAGAGTCAGGTTCTGCAAATCTATAAAGCTCAGGATTTGGAAATCTCATCTGCTCCTCTTTTTCTTCCTGTAACATTGTTACATCCAACATTCTTTCCAGCGTGCTTCTATATTGCAAAGATATCAATGCTGCCATCCAGTTGTTTTTCTCTTCAGCTGATTTAGCAGCAAAAATAACACTGTTCTCATCTTTTAAGATGATTTCAAAAGCATGTCTATACTCATTAGTGTCATCTTTATCATTGATTTGTACCTTTCTCATGAAGAACTTCTCCTTGAGTCGATATTCTGCATTGCTAGCACCAGGAAGTCTTGGCTGGCCGTGATTTGACTTACAGCAAATCATCAGGCCATCAAACAGGAATATGTGTCTCTCGTGCTTTGCTCCTACACGTGTGAGTGTTCCTTCCATGATGAACTCGTTACAGCACTGTCCAATGTCTTTACCCTCCCAACCATCAATATTTTTCTGGATTTCATTCATTTTCTTAATTGCTAGCTGCTTCCCCTTCATCTGCTGAGTATAGAACCGGCATGCGGATTCACTTCAGTGGAGGGTGGGAGAAAGGCAGCCCGTTAGTACACAATATACCACAATATTTTGTTTATTTTGTTTATTGAATACCACAGGTATTCAATAAACCACAACCACCACTAACACAAAAACACCACATCATCCTTCTGAGCAGTGAGGATTCCACTCAGAATGCAATTTCATCATTCAACATCAGCACCACTGCAAAGGCTTGACTAAAGTATCTCATCTCATAAGTTTTCTACTTATCCTCAGCAATAGATGTTTCACCTAAACACGAGCAGAGGCAGGCAAGCTGGGACTGCTTCTTAGCCCAACATGCCACTCACTTCCATAACCAACAGAACAATTTTAGATGGCATCAATATGAAACAAGTACATTCAGAAAAATATAAGCTCTGAAATGCATTCATTTTGAAGCCTAAAGATTACCCTTGGCAGCACAAAACTTGCCTGGCAAAGAATATATTGAATCAATTTTAAGAGCAGTTTCAAATTCAAGAATATTCCCTCTAACCACACAGAAAGGTACTTTCAGAATCTTTTTAGGTAGATTTTTATTGTCTGAGCACAATTAACCCACCAATGCCGTAACTTTCTACTTACCAGTGAATTCTCAGAACGTCTCAACTACCAGTTTGCAAGGACACATAGAAATTAGAACTGTTTTAAAACAATAACAAATTATCTCGGCTTTGATGTCACTTCCTCTGAAAAAGCAGGCTTGTCACAAACGATTTTGTTCATTGTTTACTAAAAGAGGAAACCGGGAGCCCTGGATTTATAGCAGAGCATTAAGAGTGGAGAGCAGAAAAAGCGGAAACATTTACCTAAGCCTTCGTTTTGCAAGGCTTTTGGAGCATATCCGTTCCATACTGCTTTGAAGGTTCAGCAGGGCAGTTATTGCTTGCTTCAAGCACTCCTTATCCTCTTCATCCTCACTTTTCTCTTCCAATTGCTGTGAACATTGAAAGCCAAAGACAGGAAGTGTTACAAGCATTTTTGGTATGTGCGAATCCAGAAGTTTGACCCAGGAAGAAGAAATCTGATTTTCCACGCTCCTGCTTGTTATCAAAGTTAATGGAAATAACCAGGTGTGTCACTGACACAGGTGAGAGACAACTCTCTGCTAAGAGCTTAACATCTCACTAAAATACAGCACAGTCACTAAGGCCCCCCAGACACAAATACACTCAGGCAGTATTTTATCTCAAACTGGTTTGATTTATCTCACAGCTCCTTATGGAAGCCATTTCAGGTGTTAAATCTTAAGGAGAACAAGCAAGGAAGGAGATCCCCATACACACCATACTACAGGACAAGGTAAAGTCTGTAACACATATAAAAATCCTGGAACCAAAAAGCTCAGCAGATGTAACTTCATCACATTTAAAAACAGAAGATTGCAAGGGCTCTCATCTCATGAGTAACAGTCTAATTAATAAATCAGGTTGAAGAGGACCTTAGTGATTATCTCAGCCAACCTCCAGCACAACTGCAGAGCCACCACAGATCGACTTGCCCAGAGCCACAATGAGTTTTGAATCTAAAAACTACACTAAAACAGGACAAGAAGGGTTAACACCAATATTTTGTGTCTATTGTTATGACAGGTAAATTTTTTAAAACAAGAACTGCCATGTTTGAGATTGCTTAAAGAGAAGATTTTCATCTCAAATCTTTATTTAAGCATTAAAATGTTTCACGAGTGAAAAAACAGATGACTACAGCTGTGGCTTAGATGTCAAACTGAAATTACATATGCAGATTAACAGACAAGCATTTTAGACTGTCACACACCAAGAATTAGCTCCACACAACTGAATGATTTGTTTTGGTGGTAGAAGTGAAATGAAGGTCAACAGGAACCAGAACGAGACACCCTTGGGAAAAAATACAATTGTACTATTTGATTCCAGTGCAAAATATAAGTATTGTCATCCAAAATCCAACAGAGTACAACAAAACAGTCATGTTTGATATTTGAATGGGTCACAGAACAGCATTAATTTTTTCCCTAACTAGAGTTATTCATTCAGTGCAACACCTGTCAATACCACAGACTATTTTACTTGTGTTTTCAGCCATAAGGATGACCATGAAGTTTATTCTGGGCAGCTTTGGTTCATGTGGTGTCATCTGTCACACCCTGAATCTAAGCAGCATTAGGTGTGAGAGCCTACTTGTGTAACAACCACTGAACAATGCACCACAAGCATTAGTCCCCAAAAGAGCCTGGGGAGATGACATCATCCAAGGAGGAACAGACCACCCTCTTCATATTCCTCTACTCTCCAGATTTAGTGGAGACATCTTCTCTTTGCTTCAGCTTTGCAGTCTGGGTTCAGAGAGGATTTCAGACCAATGAGGCACGTACAGCACCACTGGCAGAAGTAGTGAAAGCAAGCTTTGAAAAAGCTGTAACTCCCTCTAAGATTTTGCATCTTTCCTGCACAAGCATCAATGAAGGCTCTTTGCCTCATGTGCTGCCTTTTTACAAATTGCCATCAAAACAGTCTAGCTAGTTTTCCTACAATTCCTGGGTTGCTACTCTTCAGCAGTGGAAGAGATTCTTTAAGCCTGCTCTCCTTGAAAATAAGCCTTACTAGGTCCTACAATATTCTGCACATTCTCTTCAGAAACAAACCAGTAGAGATTAATATTCATTACTGCAAAGCATTCTGCTCTTATGATTTTTACAGCAACCTCCCTCCAGTTGCAAAAATGTTGGTATTCATCCATGTCCCAGACCAAATACATATTTGCACATAGAGAAAGCAGTTAATACTTTCCCAAAAGGATCCATTGGAAGTAACCCTATTTCCAATGGTAAAGAGAAACTAAATCAAAATCCAGCGAGAGTAATTATGCTCCAGGTTTAACATTTAGAAAGTGCAGAAATATGTCATCTCCTGTGTTACACCAACAGAAATGGCAAATCAGGCAGTACTCTGAACTACAATGCAGACACTCCTCTGGACACAGGAATTTGGAAGTTTATATTCCAGCATGGTACTGTACAATTACCAAAACCAGACTTAGTCAGAACCCAGTGTAAATGACAGCAACAATTTCATCTTACGCTGCCCCTGGACAGTTTGGAAAAGGTGGAAAGTGAAATGGCATCATTGGAAAGCACCCAGAAAAATTTCTCTGCAAATCCCACTCATTTTTCTATAGCTGTGCAGTGCCCCCTAATGAACAAACCAGGGAGAGTCTAAGTAAGTGGTGGTGGGGGGTTGTTTGCTTTTGTTGTTTTGGTGTTTTTTTAATCAAAAAGTGCACTATATACTACAAAAAATATCAGAATATTATGTGAAGGAAGTGCAGACTTCTGATTATCAGTAGTATTATAGAGATTGTGGGTTTAAACAATCTTAGGACAAAATATTGGCTTACTGTTCATGTGATTCACAATACCACAGGCACAAGACCCTGTTCATTCAAGGAAGTCTCTAATAAAAAGAAAGTACTCTACATTCTAGGCTACAAGTTCTGAAGAAACACCAAGAAGTGGAAGCCAAAGTATTTTGTTCCACCTGTTGCACAGCACAAGGATTACACATTTATAAACTCCAAAGAGACTGAAAAGAAATCCTTCTCATGCAGTGCACAATCAGACTGTGGTAGTCAACCTTTTACTCTGTCAGAGAAGCATCTCTCTGGAAATACAGTGGTAGAAAATACACATGAGAACATGCAGATAACAACCACAGCAGCAGGTGTCATGATGAATAGGAAGTCTTACACTGTAGGGTTTGCATCACAGCCTAGACTTCTGTCTTCCCAGAAGATTCAGTCTAACCACTGAAATGTGTGAGCTGCAAGTTCCCCAGTTCCTCTGGGAATCAAGACCACAGCTTCAATACACAGAAGACAGAGCTATTTTGTAATCCAGAATAAAAACCAATAGGGTGTCTTCTTTGGCCAAGGAGGGCAGGTCTGCTGGCAGTTTGCCATAAACCAGTCCTGGAAGGTGGCTCAATAGCACAGAGATACCTGAGAACACTCTCTTTTTGTAATTCCTAGAAAAAAACAAAAAACTCAGCCCAAAGCAGCAGTGTACTGGGGACAAAAGAGTGTTCTCATCTCTAGAAACTTAATTTTTAGAAAGCACCAGGAAATCATCTGGGACAGTAAATGGGGACAACTTCAAGGAACACTGTGCACTTCTGGAAAATTAGCAGTCTAAAAAGCACCTGACACTTGAACCTTGAAGGAAACTCCACATGCCATATTCCTGAACACACATACACAGCTTCAATGCACTGAATTTGAAAAGTTATTTTGTTTTTTTATATAAACTCAGAGGATCTTCAGCACAGTGCAGTAAAAATATCCATACAGTTATCTGTTTACTTAGATCTACATTACAGGAGTGTAAGTTGCACTGACAGTGGAACAGAAAGAATGTAACATCTTACTGAAGCAATGATAAAAGCCTTTTCTCCACTCTAAGTTTAATTATGCCTTCTCAGTTTAATTTTATAAAGTTACATCCAATAGCACTCACTAAATATCAAACCCCAAATATGAGATAGTTACAATAAGCCTTCAGCATTCTCTTGGAAGTACATTTTAAAAGACACGAGCTAAAAGGCCCTCATGTTTTATTTCATGTTAACTTCAACTCACAATATAAAATATGATCAACCCATCAGGAAGCATACTGGACAAGTAAAGCATCAAAACAGAGGCAAACAAAAAGCATTTCAACTTTTAGAACAAGATTTCTTGTTCCTTCACCTCTTTATAATGTGATTAAAAGAGATCCTAAATATACATTGAAAATTCAAGTACATCAAATCTCATCCAAGCCCAAAAACATAAAAACACTTGGGCTAAAGAGTCATGTGAATTTAAGGAATTAATACTTTGATTACTCAACACGAATGTTCTTATTTGGGAAGGGGGAGGTGTGTGTATGTCTAAAATTAAAATAATTATGTTTCAGAATTCAATTACACCGTTCTGAAGCGCCATTTTGAAAATCAGGATGGACACTGAGGCCAAGTCAGGAAGACCCATTGGGAAATATACACTACACAAGTCTGTCAGCTGATGCTTCACCAACTCAACACCTCCAAGTTCTCTGTAACAGGTTTCTTACGTGGCCAACTAGCCATTAGCACTCCCAGAAAGGGGTACAGCCTTCAGAAACCCAGATTCCAGATTTGCTCCAGAGTTACAGCACCCAGCTAAGTGTTTCACCTGCTCCCTGCTCAGCAGGAAGAGGTGCAATTTTGCTCTCAGTTTGTGCAATTTTGCTCTCAGTTTGTGCAATTTTGCTCTCAGTTTGTGCAATTTTGCTCTCAGTTTGTGCAGCTGGGAAGGGATTCACATATGCAATCAATGTTATGTTACACACTCAGCATCTCCTTCACCAAGGAAGGGACAGAAAAGCCTTTTTTGCAAAAGCCTTCTCTGAGGTTCTCACAAAACTATTTCCTAAACATTCAGACTTTACTTTGTAGTCTCCTAGCAGCCATTTATGCATTTTACATTCCATTACTGGGAATGGCTGCTTTGCCTATAGGAGGCCTTGACTTCTCCAAGTACAGAAAACACATTTGCTCTGCATTTTTCAGAAATATGGGGGTTGGCTTTTTTGCATATGCTGATGTCTCCTCCACAGCAGCATCATTACCTTTCTGCAACAAATGTACAAGTTCACACAGATCCTTCCAGAGCCTTCATGCTCTGAAACTCTCTTCTTTCTTACTGTCACTTTGGTTTGTCTCATCACTATTAGCAGACCTGCAGAATACATTACAAATTTAAAACTCATAATTTAATTCATAACACTTAGTTAGATCAGTATTTGAAATATCACAGAATATTTACCTATGTGCTTCCACAGTTGTAATTGAGGTCTTCCATTTTCTTCCCCCAAATTTTCCATCAAAGTAAAGACAAGGCAATTTGACAATGCATCTTCCCTTTCTCTTTTGTAATTCCAAAATGGATTAAAATCCACTTTTTGCTGCTTTGACACAATTCAAGTCTGATCTTTGCCAGAAAATTTTGCAAGGCTGTAAGCAAAACTGGATGACACCTCTATGTTTGTACAGAAATGTATGAGTTTTTGGACAGAAATGTATGAGTGTTTGAATGCTACATAAGGTGAATTCACAATTTCATAGATCATTCTGGGAAGCAAGGGTAGGACCCTGGTGGTTAAGTCAAAGACAACAGCAGGTGAAATGAAATGAAAGGGCAAGTGACAAGAAGAAACCATGAATGGACTTTGTTGTTCCACTTGTGTTTGTTATTTCCTTGGTATTTCCACCAGTTTCTATTGACTATCTTGAAGTATTGACAGAAAACATAAACCTCCACTGTTGTGAGAGAAACAAACAAAGCTGGCAGTGGGACTAAATCCACAGCTCCACATCCAGAAGTATTTCCAGTCAAGAGATCCAAGCATATGGAAGTCTCAACCACTGCACTACCTCTCTCCAAGGATCTGCCTTTTGTACAGAAGGTGACAGGAGAAGAGGACAGGGAAATACTTTTTTTTACTGTTTTTAAAAGATTATGCAGCAACACAAGTGTATCAGAGACTATATGACTGTCACAGTCACAAAAACTAGGAGTTGAAAATCCCAGCTAAAATAAGCTTCTTAACATTCTTAACTTGATGGATTTTGTCAAAACTTTTATTTAGCAAGGGGAAAAAAAAGGATCAAAATTTGTGCAAGCTCCTTTTCATTGCAGCTTGGCCTTGGGTGTTCAGCACAAGCTGCTGCCATGGAAGCTGACAAGCTCTCTACCATCATTACCAGCAGCCACTGAAAAGTGGGAACAACTCCCACAGGACTACAGAGCGTTTGCCAAGCAGGTGTTTCTGGAAAATTGATTGGAAACCAGGACTTTGGAACCCTATGGTTAAACACACAAGTCTGGAGTTCAGGACGTGCTTCCTTTGACTTCCCAAAGAAGTCTGACCCTGTGACATCCCACTCCTGCCTCAAGGGATCAAAGTACAGCATTTGCTGTTACAGGCCCAGGAGGATTGACTGACACAGCTCAAGTGCCACTGAGGATTGTAGAGCAAAGAGTCACAGGGAATATTTTACAATCGCTTTTGTTATATTTTATCCAGTTTCTGCAGAAAAGCAATTTTAGAGGGGTAATAGAAAAAATATTCTCAGAGGTAGCTATTTAGAAAGGAAAGGAGATTATTAGAAATTATTAGAAAATTTCCTGGAAAGAGACCTCTGCTTCTCAAAATCCCAGATACATCCTGTGTATAAGGAAAAAACCCTATCAAGCAAAACATGCAGCCCCATTACAACTCCACAATAGATGACAAATCACTGACAAATGAAGTAACACCCATGTGCACAGATTCATCTGATACCAACACAGGAAATACATCAACAAGTGCCATGGCTAGAAAGAAAATTAAGAGCCAATTAGTTTGATTGAAAAAAACCAAGTTCCAGGAAAAGTGCACACACAAACGTGTGACAACGTTTTATTTTCCCCTATCAACCTCTCCCTTTTGGCTGAGGAACACACAACTGACTTAAGGCATAAAGCCACTAGCACTTAAAGGAGAAAAGAAAGAGAAATGTTGTCAATGAAGCCCCATGAGCAAGAAATAAATACAGAACCTCATTTCCCCATTTCCCCTGGCTGTATCAACTCCAGCTTCTACCACGTCACAACTCCTGCACCTCTACAACATTCCAGCTGTAATACAAGTCTTCTTAGCTTAACAATATGAAGTTTCTTAAATTTTTTAACCTACTGTCATATTCTAGGAAAGGTCTTCTTAGACTTCAGACCGAATTTTACATCATCCCAGCTTTTTCTCCTAAGAAACACCCAAGTACACTGTGTAGTCCTTATCACACACTACCACAGCTTGGTCAAGCTACACTTTAACACACAGACCACCCACCCCGGTCACAGAGACCTGGAACTGCACATTATCTCCAGTGGATATAAGAAATCATCCACATCTGCAGTTCCATACACCAAGATATGTAAAGCAGTAATGCTTCTGCTTTTTATTTCATCTCAAATGGTATTGTGCATACAAATTACTGTCTTTGGAAAGAAGCACTGAAGAAAAAGTGATTTCAGAAAGTAAAATCTTGTGCTGATATTGAGTGAATGCATTCTTAAAATAATTCACAGCTAGTTCAAATCCATGATTTACAGGTTTTAACAGTAATTAAAGGACATTAATTGACTAAAGCAACAGAACCTGCTAATCACAGTGCTCGTACTGAAGACAAGCAGTCCAGACAGTGTTGTGAGACAATGATCTGTAATTGCAGATACTGTAAAACCTTTGCAGACTGACAAAGTTCAACTAATTAAGGCTTTGATTCTCCACCCTGGGCTGGGTTACACCACTTGCAGATGAGATTGCAAACCAAATTCACTCCATTTGTGACACTCTGGAACACCACACCAAGTGAAACGAGGCTGAGAATCAAAGTGAAGTCAAAGCCCAAAACAGACACAGCAAGAAACTTAGGGGGTCAAGCTCAAGACACTGTAGTCCTAAACTAACATTTTACCACCTTGTGCCTTCTCCATCAACATGTGACAAATATAATACCAACAGGTTGGGAAAAGGAGAGGTTATCAAAAGGTTGAAAGACCTTGACCTTATTTTTACCATTAGCGTAGTGGAAGTGGAAGACAAAAAGGTTCAACTGAGAAATATTTCTACATGAGCTGAACTGCCAGTCACTAAAACCTGAAATGTTACTTATCTAAGAACAAAGTTTGAAAAAAAAATAAATACAACATAATAGACTAAAGCATCCTGAGATTTTTAGTACATTATAGAGAGAATTCCAATTACTATATATTAGCAAAGAGACAATAGGTTACCATTCCTAAGTCATGGAACTCAAGTCTACACTTGGCTTAAAAATCCCAACCACACAAAATTCCCTATCAAGTTCTCCTGTTTCCCAGAATATACTGTTTTATCTAAGAAAAGTTTATATATGCTTTGCAGCATTTCTACTCGGGAAAAAAAGAACTTTAAAGTAATCTGTTCACCCAATGAAAGAGTATCATACATGCATACAAATGTGCAGCATTTGAAACAGTGCCCAATTCAATTCCAAGGTCTTGAAAACCTCTTTCTTCAGTTACTAAAGGTCATAGTTATGTTTGTATGATTGAGAAAAAGCTCATTTATTATCTGAACATCTGCAGAGAAGTGCAGTTTCACACACAAAGCTGCTGTTTTATACAGTGCCTGTATAAAAGCTGGAGGATTTTCAGGTTGGTTGAAGGAAAACACAGCTCTTAGTCCTATGCTAATTGGCCAACAATGTAACAGCAAGAAGATTCAGCTAAAAACAGAATATGCATTTGTGCACTCCTGGTGCCCTGTCCAACTTCAGGAGGGATTTCGTTTCTAAACAGAATAACCTTTAGTGAATAGGAATTTACTTTTTTTTTTTTTTGTAGTCTGCATAGTTAGAAGGTAACTGAAATGCATTTTAAATAGTTTGCTTCAAAATATGCAACATTATACAACACAGCTCCAAGATAAATGCTACCCTCTCTATCCTTAACTATATCTATAGTCAAGAGAAATCAAATGTGTTTTCCACATGCTACTTTGTCAGCATTTTGTCTCTTCATAAGCAGAGGTGCATGCTCACAGCACTTTTAACTTGATTATTCAGACATGCCTGCACTCACTGAGTCAGGCCTTTTACCACACAAGGGAGTTCAATACAACCTTGTATCAGTGGAACTGTCAGCACGATATGGCTACATAACTGCACCAATACCCTTCTGTGGCAGACAACAATCCAGCTGGAATCTGTTCAAAGATTCCAGATAGAAGGAAGAAAATGTTACAGCCAGCAAAGACTACTTGAGGCAGGGATTGTACATATGCTGAGCGCACACTGATTGACTCACTGACAGCTGAAGATGCTGCCACCAGAGATGATCTCTCTCTCTTCATGTGCACCTATAATCCATCAGTGCCTGTTTTGTGTACATAATATGTGTGTGCTGACAGACCACAGTGACACGTGTCCAACTGAAAGGTAACACGAGCAACACAGTGGGGAGAAAACCCGGGAGTTATTATCAGCTACAGAATAAAATCCAGCCCAACACCATCAGACTGACACAGGGTAGAGGGTTCTGTGTGTTTGTGTGTGTAGAGCATGAATGTGAAAAGAAGAATTTTTCACAAAGCAGAGGTCATGAGTTGCAAAAAGACTGATGAACTTTGGGGGTGGTGGTCAGCTTAGACTCCAGTCTGCCCTAGAAAAGGTGATCACAGGCTGCTTCCTTGGGCACACATGCTCTCCTTTCCCCCCAAAACTGTCAGACAACATGACTCCTTCATGCTTTGTCCCTTAGGAAATACAGTGCCAAGTTCACATGGAAGCATGCAAAGCCTTCAGTACTGCATTTTGAGGCAGAGTGGTAACAGTGTGAGCAGAGAAACCTGAAATCTGTGAGGGTCTATTGTACAAAATGCAAACAAGCTGTGTCAAACCCCTCTTCCAATGGGCTGCCATCAAAGGAAATGCTTAATATTTTAAAGAAGTCTGAAGTCAGACCAAACCCATGAATGAGACAAACACATCAAGCACACATCCCAAAATTTTTCAAAAAGCATGTTATACAAAACATGCCAAAGGTGGACATGTAGATCCAGATCAGTAAAATGGAGTTACAACTGCAGACACTTAGGCTGAAAGATGAACTACTGGCTTATCCAAAGACAGCTAATCAAACATTCAAGGAAACACAATAGATTTCTTTAAAATTGTTTTGGTTTTTCATTTTTTTCTTTTAACTTCTGATCCAAATTTCAATAAATACTTGTTTGGAACACTGTATGCCTTATGAATTTCCATTAAATCCAAAAGAAGATCCTACTGGAAAGTTTTCCTCAAAGTGCTTTACACTCCTTAAAGATCATTATGCAATACTGATAAGTGACCCAGAAAACCATTCTGCAGCTATTACATGTGTATGTTATTGTTACCCTTTTAATGCAAGGTCTAATCACAAATAGCCCAGGCACAAATATTAACCAAGCCTTCCCTTTGAAGGAAAGATAACACCTTTACAATCCCAGGGGATGTGCACTGCAAGAACACTGAAGCTTTTATTAAAATAAAATGAAATCTGAAGGGGATTCTTGCTGTGATTTCAAATTTACAAAGTAACAGCTCGAGAAAAGCTTGGCCCTTTTCTGTAACACAGCCATGTGCCATCATCTCCCAGCACTGTTGAAATAATCATTTCAAGAATATGAGTGTGTAGATCTCTACTGCTATTCTAGATTGATAAATTACTCAACAGAAATAATTATCAGCTGATATTCAGGTAATTATGGCATCCACCTGCCGAGCACACAGCCTGCTTTTCTCTCAACACAGCAGTTTTATGTCACATTCTAGTAAAAGATTTTACACCTAACTGAGCACACAAAGCTCTCACTTAACACTGAGAACCCCAAAACCCCCAAAGACATGAGATTTACACAATATTCTTACTTTTAGCAGTTCAAAATAATGAAGACAGTGGTAAACAGGGGCGAGGAGGAGCCGGGGTAGAACATACTGAACAGCTTCTTTAAAGCCTTCACCTATTGACTAGAAACAAAATAAGTTTCAGTCTTAAAACAATACATGTCCTGAAGCAACAACACAATGTAATTAAAACAGTAGTATCAACAACATGTCTTATTTAAAGGCAAGTTACCTGTAAATAAAATGCTGCTCCTGGCTTTGATAATTGACTTAGAAAATGATCATGAAACCCAGGTCGCAAAATATCTTGTGCATATGATTCATATGGATCAAATGCTAGTTCCTAAAAAGACATAAAGAATAATCTTACAAAATCAGACCTCAGAATGGCTTGGGCTGAAAGGGACCTTAAAGATCTTCTAGTTCCAACCCCCCTGGACAGGCATGCCATCAGTTTACAAAACTAATTTAACAGCTAAACTTCCGTATTTCCTATAGAAAATATATATCCCACATAGGAGAGACTCTTCTGCATACTTTTCCCAGAACACCTATAGAGGAGAATCCATACTGTTATCTGCACAGACTCATAGATTAAATCAGTCTAAAAGAGATCTCTGGAAGTCAACTGGTGCACTTCTCTGTTCAAAGCAGTGCCCACCTCAGGCCCAGGGACAGATGCATCATTCAAGCTGGCTGAGAATGCTCAGGGTCTCTCACCCTGTTGAGTTCTAACTCTAAGAACAAAGGCACCAAAACCTCTCTGGGCAGCCTATCCCAGTGTTCAACTGTTCTCACTGCAGTCAAGCTGCACAGCTACACACTTTGTCCTCTGGAAACCTGTGCTGGCTTTTGCCAGCCACCTTCTAGTCCTTCACATGGCGGGATGTGAAGTCCAGGAAGACTTGCTGATCTTCTCAGGGCCTGAGGAGAGGCTGACCAGCTTCCAGTTTAACAGGAACCTCCTCATCAGTGTTGCTGAGTTTTTTTCACTTCTGCTCTCTGAACTTTAAACAGCCACTCTAAAAGCTGAGATTTAGGGATTAAAAAGGTAAGAGCACTTAAAAAAATTGACAGTCCCTTTGTTACAGTGGGGTTGGAAGAAGGGATCTCAAACTGAAGAAAGCCAGCTGGAACAGAGATCTAATTGCAAGTATTAAAATATGAATAGCAAAAAAAATACATAAACTCCCAAACCCATCCTCTTACCTCTGCCATATCTTCAAAACAGCTGCCTACTAGTGGGTGAGGACTGCCTTCATCTGTCATTTCAACAGTGTCCTCTATATGACCCAGTAACTTCACACTAAGTTCATGGATGTCTGATATACGACTAAATATATTTTCCACATCCTGCAAAGAGCAACAGAACAACACAAAAGTCAAACGTGCAAACAACTCTGCTCTGATGCAAAAGTCAAGAACCTCCCTGACTTAATAGACCAAGATTTTACAATCATTTTATAATATACTTTTTCTGTGATTTATGTAAGATCATAAAATGTATTTTTAAAATAATGAACACATATAAATAAATAAAAGGTACATTAATGAAACATGGCAAAGAACGTGACAGATCTTAAAATTACAGGCCTGTAAGTGACCATAAGTAAATGGGAAGGTTTCTCCCACAGTTCTACAAAACCTGCAAGTGCTCTTTTACTATTTCCATTTCAGAGTTCAAGAAAAGTGCTTTTTCTACTACTGATACATTAAACTCAACAACAGTCAAATTTGGGAAGTCTCCACCCATATTTATAGATATCATAGTAGGTGCCTTTTGTGTTTGTGGTTTGTACAGTACTTACATGAGATGAAAACAGTTTGGAGTTGGAGGCATATGGCTCTCTAAAAACTCTGATAATGAGATTCAGTTCCCTTATATACTGTCGAACTTCTGCCATAAATGACTTCACTAGGTCATAATAGGTTTGCTCCCCTGAGGTGGAGGGTTCTTCATCAGATAAAGTTAGTGCACTTAAATCTTCTACATCTTGATGGAACATATCCATTAATACCTAGGCAGCAAAGAGAGGGAAATCCACAAAATGAGAACCCCTCTTCAAGACTGACCACTGCGTTACCAATAAAGAAAACCTATTATTCCCATGAAATCAGACTGATCAGTGGTAAGATTTATGTATCATCATTCTGCAATCAGCTGAGCATTACAAAACCAATATCCATGAATTTGCAAGTCATTATTTGCAGTGGCAATTTCTGAAGACTCCCAGTCACTGAGACCAATCCAGACATCTTTCCAAGGACGTGGTCCTAAAATTAATTACAATTTTAAAAGCTGAAGTACACAAAAGCAGTTAGCATTTAGCTGAGTTCTATTGCTCTGAATCAGCAGTGCACAATCTCAGTTTCTGAACACGCTAGACAGCGTGAAGTCAGAAGATGTGTACATTTTGGAAGTTACAAAAGATCATGCTCAGAACCCTGTGATCTACCTGCAATGAACACTGGCCTGTCCACAGACTGTACATGGCCCAGTTTCTGTCTAACTGCTGAGATCTCTTGTTAAAAGGAACCCTTGAGGAAGGGCACCAGCTTCAGAAACCAGCCCTGTCGCAGAACTACTCAGACAACAGGAACTCTAAACACTCTGACTACCAGAGGTCCCAACTCATACCCAGCAAGATTTACCAAACACAAGCAATCAATAATTTAAAGTCCTCAGCGAAAGTGGATCACTGAATGTGGTATGTGGGCCAGGAGTCATGACAGTGACTCTCTAAAAGCAGAAAAATGCATGAAGCCTGGCTCCTGAAGCTCTAAGAACAGAAGGTGATTCATGTCTCAGAGCCAGTGACTGTACAGGGAACTGGGGTTAAAATGAGAATCCCAATTCTGGGGAATGGGACATGACAGCATCACTGCTGTAGGAAATTACACAGAATAACACAAGCATTCCAGGAGACCCCAGCATTGCAAACTTTCCTTCACAGACACAGTTCTGGCACACTGCTAGAAGATTCCACACTGTATTCACCAGGCTCATGTCTCACTGCTGAGGAACATTGGGCTGAGCTGATAAGGAGATGGGGTTATGTTTGACTCCTTGAAACACTAATTTTTATGTACAATAGTGTTAAGTTAGTGCTGCTTCACAGTCATCTTTAAAGTATTCACATGTTGCTGACATTAGGCAGGTGCAATCAAGAGAAAGAGAGATTTAAGTATGAATAAGCACAAGTAAGAGCTTTATGAGCTCAATTAGCTTTCTGGTAGTTTTGTTCCATTACTGGAACCATATCTTATGGCACTAATTTCTTCTTAGAAGGTGCAACATCCCATGTACTCACTAAGGAAAAGACCATCCTCTCAAAATTACCTGCAGCTTTAGTTGTTTGTTAACTTAACAAACCAGAGTTGGGCTTACCTTATCAGCACACATTGCTACTTTAATATCTTGTTTTGTAATCTCATAATGTCTTATATTCCGCACATAATTCCCAACCAGCTTTAAGATGTCTGCAGAAATGTATTCTAATACTGCTACTATGTAAACAGACACTTGGTGGTCAATTTTGTAGCCTAGAACTTCCTGAAAAGGGGAAAAAAAAAAGCAAAAACAAAAAAGCATTCCACTGTTACTCAGTTGATGAAACAGACACTGTAGATTACAACTCAAACCAGTAAGTAAACTTAAGCTTTACCCCTTAAATAAAGATCACCACATACCCACAGCCTATTTTAGGAACAGAAACACAGGAGTTTGTAGGCCTGGAGAAGAAACAGCACCATTGGAGATGCTGCTCTATTAAATGTGGAAGTGCTAAGAGCCAACAAATTGTCCCCCAAACCTCATTTAAACATTTAGGGCTATTTCCACAAGTTTTTTGAGTGTTTTCTTAGTCATGGAAGACGAAACACAAACAATCAAACTTATACAATCCTTCATGGATTCAAGAAACAAGGTTCTCGGCCTCGTTTGTCCAAGAGAGAATTGATTTTTAACTCAAAAATAAGTACATTCCATTAACTGGAACACTTAAAACTATGCAACAAACACAGATATTCCTAATTCTTTTAGTTCACAGTTCAGGCAGCACCCAGACATTGGAGAAACAAAGGAGTTGACCTCCAGCTGTGTTCTGAAAGCAAGGTTCCATCTCTGCTTACCTTTAACAAGGGATGGATTTTTTCTACTGGAAGAGACAACGGATTCCTTCGTTTCCGCTTCTCAATAGCAGACTGGGCATCAGCTATTGCCCACTTATCAATAGGGTGGGGGAAACTCTTCTGAACACGATCCTTAAGACAAGAAAACATGACCAAGGGGTAAATGCACCATCTGAATGATCTCAGCAATGTAACTGTGTTATCAAACTGCTTTCTATCACATAACAAAGGAACGGTTGCTAAAATTTGCATTTCAACTATAAAAGCTTATACAAGATGTGCAAATGTTAACATTTGGGTACATGCTGCTCACTACATTCATAAGGCTGTTTCAGAGTATCATTATCAGAGAATTATCTAGTGCTCAAAATTTAAGAATTAACCTGCAGTTGAAGGCACAGTTTGCTCCCCTTGTGCACACAGCTGGTAATTCAGCATTTAAATACCTGACTACATTTTCCCCTAGCACTTTATTCCCCACACAGGATGGCCACTGAATGAAATGATAACAAGCTTTCTGTTTTACCTTTACTGATCAGCTCATGGTCCAGTCTGTACACATGCAAACTGCTCTGATGGTGGCAGAGAACATATCAGGAGAAGAAAACATCCAACAGCACCCACATATTTTAAACCAGTTTCAGGCTACAGGTGGGCCAGACATGGCCCAGTTATTTGCTCCTTCCAGCAGTGCCTGAGGACACCTGCACACTGCCATGCACTGAACAACTCCCCTGCTGGAACTCACACACAGGTCTCTGGAGGCTCAAAAGCTTCACCCTTTTTTCTGTAGCCCTAGATGCCAGAAATTTGTTTTCTCACATAACTTCACATTTTATTTTCTCAGACCACAGTTCCCACTGCCTGTTCCAGTTGCAAGTGCTCACTTACGTAAACATGGCTCCTGTTTGAGTAACCATGAAATGAGGAAGATGAAGTTAATGACCACTTACAGAGAGCTGGTACAGGAAAAAGGACACAAACAAAAACTTTCTAACAACAACAAAAAAGTGACAGAATACTGCTCTATAAAGGTAATACCTAATTTTCAAAGTGCAGGCTTTTTTTTTTCCCCTCATAACACTTTGGCAAAAGGAAAGCAGAGGTCCTACAAAAAAAACCTCTGATTCACTGTCTAATACCAATTCACACTCCTGTCCGTTGACTGAACAATGAAGGTGTCCCAGGGGAAAAACAAATGTGTTTGACCATATAATTAAAAACAGCATCATTGTGCATGAACACCAAGGGGCTAAAGGGTGGCTGCTTGATCATCTCTACTTTTTGCATTTCTCCTGCGTTGAGTTTTTTTGTCAGTGCTGTTTAAAACAGCATTAAACCACCTTCCCCAAAGCTCTTGAGCTGCCAGACCAGAGTGATGCTGCAAATCAGGTCAGTCATTAAAGAGGATACTGGAACACCACTGGAGGTGGCAGCGTTCAAAAGGGAAGAGGAAGGATGAAATTCATCAATCTTGAGCTCTGAGACAGCCACATTTTTAAGGGTTTTTTGTTAGTGAGGTTTTATTTGCCACTGGTCCACTTTCTTCAGAATGTGAGGAAGGACCAACGTATCCATGGTCCTACAAGTTTAAGTGATACAGCTTCACTAATTTGTTCCTCAGATGCAAAAACTCTTCAGTTCAATCTCCCTTCTTAAACACAGAGCTGCTCTGCTGAGCAGCAGAAGTTGTAGAGCTTTGAAAGTCTCTTTGAAAGTCTCTGTACAGAGGAAAAAAGTGTTCCTAAACTCTTTCTGAAAAAGTGACTGACTATTTTTGTTTTAATTTCTGGGACAGCAGGGGATATATCACCCTAAATTACCATGCTGAGAAAGCAGCACAGAGCCTCAGACTAAGCAGATGTAGTTTGCATACACTATATCACTGGAAGGGAAAAGGTCTTTTCAAAGGAACCAGTCAGCTTTATACACAAAATTTACACTCACCATCTATTAAAAAGTAATACAGCTCACAGATACTTTTGCTGTGCATTTAACAACAAATTCAATTGATAGGAAAATGAGCTACTAGGGAAGTCAGTAGGCTTTATACAGAAGGCTCTGCTACATAAAGATACATAACTACTGTTTTCCTTTTTGCATTGTGAAATGATTAATATAGTAGCTTTCATGTAACAGTTCAAATTATTTCTAATAACATTTGTAATAAGTGTTCTCTATACCTCTACATCCAGAAAACTTCTTGGTTGAGCTTGACACAACATATTTAACAACTGAAGAATTAACTCCTCCACATACTGCAATGCATCTTCAGTAGAGGAAAGTTTAGGATGGACTTGCACCTGAACCTATAGGAAAGAAGAATTCAAGCTTTGAGTTTTGTTCTTCCCCAAGCCACATGCTTTACTTGCAGAAAAAAAATAAGAAAGATGACAAAACCCAAGCCAAACAGCCCAGAAAAATACAACAATGTAGCTCTGTTAAGGTCCATCAGACAAACCTGAGTGAAACACTTGCACCTGACAGAAATATAAATCTCAAATGCTTTATGTACTCAAACCCCTATAGATTATATTTCATGTCAAGAAAATGGTTAATAACTGTGCTTAGCAGTGCAATTAGGAAAACTTTTAAAGCCCTTGCATATACTTATCTCTCTCCACTAGCTCTTTAACCACTGTTTTCACAAGAAGTTTCAGCAGTGAGGGTTTTCCCCCTTTGACACAATCTATAATAACAAATTACAGAACATTTTTCACACAGCACACTACAGGAACAACATTTTCAGCAGCACTTATTATTTCAAATTATTGAATCCATTCTCAGTTAGCACTCATAAGATTGGCTTAGAATTTTGTTTCTATAGTGTGTTTTTTTTAAATATGTCAGCCACTACAGTAAAAAAAAAACACTTCAAAAAAGGCCACAGTGTTGTCTTGGCATTAAGTGGCAGCTGAGAGATTCTGAAAATTTGGTGTTCACTTGTATGTCATAAGTGTGTCTAATTTCTTACTGGTGCAAATTCAACAAGGAACAATCCCCTTGCTCCTTCCATTTTTTTTTTTCCCCAGACAGTCTTGTAACTTCTGAAACCTGAGGTATACTCTTCCTTTGCACTTGAGTAGTTCACAAATCAGCAGTTTTAACCAGCCTGTATTTCAGGTGCACAAAGCTCAGTGTTTCAGAGCTTACACAGACAGTTTAATCTCAGTCCTACACCGATGGCAAATATTATGCCAGAGGAGCTGAGTCCTGACTTTCGCAATGCATCTGTCAAAGTTTCATCACTTTACTGTTCCCCTGCACACAACTCGAAACGCCTCCAGCTCTCTCAATCACTAACACGAGAGCCTAACAACTCTGAGGCAAAACCCAACAGTCTGCCTCATCCAAATGTTAAACCCACGTCTACGTTCAAATAATGCTGCCATACTTATTTAATTTCACACCTAAGTCTTAATTCCTGTTTGCAGTTATAGCAAGAACTAGATGTTATGAAGTTCAAACACACAACAGCCTCAAACAGAAATCCACCTGCCTGCTAAGGACTCATTAGCCTGAAAGCTTCATGTCTGGGCACAGTCCTGGGGCTCACTTCACTGCTGCTGAGATTCAAATACGCCGGATCACGCGTTTGGCTTCTTGCAGATTGCACACCCTTACTCAGCAGGTCTTAAAAAACACCTCCACAAGTCACTGCTTTCCAAACCCAAAAGCAGCCTGGCAAAAATAGAACAGAAGAACTTCTCTCCATTTGACTAGCTAACACAACTGTTTTGATTATGCCCACAGTTTCACTTTTCCTAAGAACTTCGCTGTGCACAGCTAGAGAGTGTTTGTGGAGCTACACGAATAACAGCATGCCAGGCAGTCCCAAACATTATTTACAATTCAAACACTGACATCTGAAATGCTGCACCAGCTTGGAACACCTTAACACCAGAAATTAGAGACTTGCCAAAGCGTTCTCTTAAAGAGCAGAGCTGATCTGAGCCGTCTGGAAGATGCTGCCTTTAATGTGTGGGTTTTTAAAAGCAGAACTGAACAAATTTGTATTACAGTCTCCCTGTATTACACTCCAGCACTTTGTATTTCAAGAAGTGTTAAATTACCAAGTCAATTCAACAGTAAAAATACAGAGCACGATGAACTGGAGCAATGAAGAGCAGCTCTATTTTCTCCTTTACTTAGAAAACAGACCAGACTTTAATAACCTCATTACAACTGCTTTGGTCTGTAAGGCAGAGCCTCTAAGAATATGAACAAACAAACAAAAATACCACATCAGGCCATCACCTGAAACATTATCCACAGTCAGCCAAAACAGAGTCAACAATGATAACCTACTGGGAGTTCAGGAGATAAAAGCCTCAGACATTTTCCCTGAGCATTTCTGTCTGGGCCCTTCCCAAAGGCCACTGCCCAGCTCCACTGCAACACAACATCCACCTTGGCACAAGAAAACATCATGAGTTGCCATTGGCCTGCCAGCACAGCTTATCTGTATTAGGTAGATGGTAAATAACCTCCACTGCTACGTGAGACTGAGGATCAGTTAGGGTTCAAAGTCATCCCAGTGAACAAAAGAAAACAACCAGGCCAGCAGGGAGAAGTGCAGCACAGCCAGCTGCACAATTATCACAGAAATGTGTCATTTCAGTCTCTGCACTGCTGGAGCACCCGAGGCTCAGACTGGGAGTGACAGAGGGTTACGTGAGGGTACTCGGTGCAAGTCCCAAGTCTAAGACGTGATGCAAGGCTGGGTAAGATGCAAGATGTAGTAAGAGACAACAAGAAATGGGAACATCTGTAAGCATAAACCATCACATGATTAGTTTCAAAAAAAAAGAGAAGATCGAATTACCAGGGGTTTTCCATCTTTCTCATAAAGTCATCTCTGATTTTAAATTAAAAAACCTGGGCCACCCTGCCTTATCACCCTTGAAGAGGGGGAGGATGGCTTGAATCCCACCAGATCCTTCAATCCTACTTAGGAAAACACATGATAAAAACAGACTAACAACTTCTGAAGTGTTGTGATGTTTAGATCAGATCCTTATCTAAACATTTAACCTCTCCCTTAAATAATGACAGAACCATTCCCTTCCCTCCTACACACACAATAAAATGTCTATCTTATGATAAAGGAAATTACTAAAAAAGCAGTTTAAAAACTTTTAAAAGGAGCTTCAAATCTTCAAAATACCCCAACAAATTCCGAAGGGCAAATACAACCTACATCAGCTACAAATCCCTTTCACCATGGCTGTTTTCACTCAACTCATGTATTCACTTTTTTGAAGATCCAATTTTCTCAATATTTCCTAATTCTCAAAAGAGAAATGACCAGAGTTTTCTTTATTTGAAGATAAGCACTCAAGCAGCATTTCTCGAACAGCTTTTCAGGATCTGCTTAACAACATGAGCAGAGACAAACAGTGCCAGCTTAAAAAAATAAATTATAACACTTAAGGAAAATCCTACAATACGAACACTTGGCTTTTTCCTCCCCCCTGTCTTTTTTGTCCTCTTCCCTTAAAATCCACAGAAGCAAAGAATTCCTATCAGGAACAGCAAGAGCTTAAAAATTAGGCAGTCATAAATCTAAACTGGCAGAAAAAGTCAATGAAACCACCAACAAAGAATGAAGTGATTAATGTATAATACAATTACACCTGATCTTTACTTTATAACCCATAGCAGCTAATTTTATATAAAGTCTTCACAAACCATTTTTTGTCTGACCCCTCCATAATAAATTAGAATATAAACATGCCCACAAGACTCATGGGAAGCAGTAGGAACTTTAAACCAAACCCTGAGAAAGGTTTCATTTAAAAGATTCAGGTTAGCAGAGCTTGGTCTCCCAACAGTTCCAAGACAACAACTCCTAGGCTGGCCACAAGATGACCCAAACCCCACTCCAGAGCTTGTTCTGCATTAGAAAGAGGTGTTTCATTACAGCTAAGAAAGGAAAACCCAGTGAATTTAACAACCTGAGTGATACATCCGCAGAAACAGTTTTCAGTTCTCTCTTCCTCAGTGGCCCTAAGCCTCACAGGTTCCTTGCAAACTGAAAACTTTCAATCCAGGATGAAAAAATCTGGCTCCAGAGACTTCTTAAAGCACCTTCAGGTTACATAAACACCAGCTTTATCCTCCCAAATCATCATTAACAACCAACACAACCAGGTTCACAGTTGTTAAGTGCAGAACACACCGGACAAATCCTGCAGCTTCAGAGAACAATACCTGACCCGAGTCCATCAGGAGCAGCAGAAGCTCCAGCAGCTTCAGAAAATGGCATAAAACCAGAAACCATTCTGAAGGAGTTCTAGAGAAAACAATGGTAAAGCTACGTAACAAACTGAAATAAAAATGAAGCATCAACTGCAGGTTACAGATAATTTTTTCCTAACTGGGCAAGACCACCCCTGTACTGGGATTCTGGCAACAAGTCACATGGAGAACCAAAAAACTACTGCAGAAGAGCAATGGCACCTCACTGCTGAGCATGGGCTGTGCTGCCAGTCTGCCCTGTGGCAGCTGAAGGGTCTAAAAGGGGAAAAAAGCATCCTATTTACCACATCTTCCTGATCATGGGAGGAGTTTTGTAATGGGACAAGATGCCAAGCCACCCTCCAAAGCATTATCAGAGAAGATAAAACTTTACTGACTGTAAGGCATTTCCCAAACCTTTGGAAGTGGATTATGAGTTGAAATAATCCAGCATAGAAATAAATTTGGCAACAGAGGAGATTATTCTGACAAGAATGTTCTTCAATTCAGCACCCTCAAAAGTCCTCACTAATGCTGTAACTCTCATTTTTACTCAACAAATCCTTTCTCTATTTTCCTTCAATGACTAAAAAACCACTGACAAGCTTATCACTAAACACTTCAGGACAAAGTACTTTATGTACACCTTGCATGGATGAGTGTTCTTACAGAGTCAACATTCCTTTAAAAAGCTTTTTCTTCTATTCTTGTACATCTCTGCTGATATTTGGTAACCTTGACCACACTTTGTTACCTCGATCAATTAAAAATACAGTAAATTAAATCAAATACAAATGTCTTGGATGCACCCTTCAGCAACAATTCACCAATGATGCAGGACTCAGATTTTTGCTAATATTTCTGCTGATGTGTCAGAAGGGCAGACAGTATCACCCTGCTCCACTGAGCAGGTGAAAAAAATCATGCAGTAAAGACTTGAACCGCAGGAGGTTCTTAGTTTTATCCTCCAAGGCCATCAGAAATTCAGAAAGCTCTACACCTTGTGTGAAGCAATGCTAAGAGTAAGAAGTGCCACTCTGAGCAGCAAGTGGCAACTGGTTTGTCACCAATCTGAAGAGCCAGGTAATTACAAATCAGGTAGAAATATCTTTGTCAGCAGCAGCTTCTGAGACCTCTGCAGTGACTGAAGCAGCTCTTCCCAAGCATTCTGCTCCACGAAAGCTCCAGATGACACATGGGGGCCCTGGAAGCACACTGTCTGGAACAGTTTCCTTAAGTGAGGAAGCAAAGCCCTTCAGCTGCCAGGCCACACCAGTCCCCTCATTCTGACCACAACAAACTCCAGCAGCACCCCTGGTTAATTCTCAACTGAGCCAAACCAGCTCAAGGAAAGCAAACAGCAGAACATTCTTTTGTTTCTTCCCACCATCCGATGGCTTAAGGTATCCATCAGTGAGGGTGACAGGCTTCCTACTGCAAAAACCAATGGATCAGGGAACAAGGGCATCACACACGTGCAGAGAAATTCTGGACCCATGAACAAATTATACCAACGAGATGAAGCCACAAGGAATGATGTCCAAGAGAAACCATCCAAAAGGTTCTGACCAGAATAAAGTGTGTAAATTCACTGGCAGAGGCATCACATGGCAGGTGTCACTCCTGAGTCTGTTTTCCAAGGTGCATTAAAAGCTGGTTATCTCAGTCTCCAGGTACCCAAGACCTCTGGTGTTTCAAGTGTCTTGAATCCTTCATCTTCAGCATCTCACCTTCTGTCCATCCTTGCAACTACAATTTCAGGCACCTGTTGTCATTCTTCCTGTCTTCCTTTTCTTGGACCTCATCACCATGATTACTGTCTTTTGCCAGCAAACAAAGATCCCTGCAACATTCCTCTTTTGCACCTTCAAAATAACTGTGACCAGGCAGAGAAGAATCTCAGTTGACATCATTTTCTTCCTAATTGAGTGCACTGGAGTCTATCTTGACAGCATCTGAAGAACAATCAGAAGAAAAGGGATTACATTATGATCTCAGTGGTACGAGAGCTGCTCTTTGCAAATGCATATGTTCAAAGCAAAAGCAGCTCTACTGCAAAGGTTCATGTCCAATCAAACACAAGGCATGGTCTCCTAAGAACTGCCTGATGTAGGAAGAGATTTATTCTTACTCTATATTCTTGGGTTTGCTGCTTGACAAAAAATAGAATCAAAATAATCCACTGGGAAAAAGAGAGCTGTTTGCAATGATTCAACAACACCCATTTTTTAAGAAAGCGATCCTGAGGCTGTAGTTTGAGCTCTGCATTAGAAGCCAACTCACAGTTACAAAAGGGCAATGGCATTTTAATGATTCAGTCCACGTGTGGCAGCTTTCCCCAAGAGCTGCAAACACTCCATCCTGCTGTATGTGCTCTCACAACGTTAACTGAAATGCCACCCTCCTCAATGGACCCATTAAGGCAACAAACTGTTAAAGTCTGATTTCCAGCTGTGCAGGAAATAGCCACAATTCTGCCTCTACAACCTGGTTTCGGGTGGAGTCCAGCTGCTGCCACTACCTGAGAATGAGTGCCAGCACCTGGCCAGCTAAGGGAGAGCTGAAGGAAAGGTTCTCCTCTAGCAACAAGGGGACACTGGTGAGCTTCCAACCCTCTGACTCCCACTGAGACAGCAACGCTCTGGCAGAGCAGCAAAGTCACAAGGTGCCAGTTCCCCTCCAGGACAGTCCTGCCCTTTGACCCCACGGGGAAATGCTGCCTCCCTCTCCACTTCAGCAGTCCCGGGTGCTGGGCTGCCCAGGGGTCACTGACTGCACTGCTGCACCTGCCTTGGGAGCCACCAGAGACAACTGAACCCCTCAGGGCAAGCTCATGGCTTTGCCTGCCACCTGTGACAGGCTCATCACTTTAGGGCCTTTATCAGGGCCAAACACCCTACTCAAAACTACCTGGACCTCTACTACCTTAGGAAAATGCACGGCACAGTTTCTCCATTCATAAAGAAGCCAAAAAGATAATAACTTAACATTTTCATCTGCTATTTAGTTTTCCTGTAACTCAGGTATTTTGCTCCTCAGTAAAGCTGGTGACATCGTGGACAGATTCTTTACTGCCATCTTTACAAAAACAGCAGCAGTAAGAAGCAGCAGCCCAAGAGAAGGCAGGAAACAGGTGGTGAGCTCATGGAAAGCTGAGGCCAAAATGGCCAACACCTGCCAGACAGGTACAAGTTTCAGTGTGAAGCCTCCAGAACTCACTCCACCTGACTCCTGTCACCCCTGTACCCACACACAGAAACAGCAGAGGACAAAACCAAGACAACTGTACCTTGCAGGGCCAGCTCCTCATCCTTGGTAGCTTGTCCTCACTGGCCTTCTCCGCTGCCCTCAGATCCCAGAATTCCTTTTCCCACTGCAGAATTCATCCAGCTCCTTCAGAAGTATCTTTAACACGAATTCCTTGTCCACAGGGAAGAAATCTGGTGCCTCAGACGTCAAGTTATTCCAAAGTTTTAACTCTTGTTTGCTTTGAATCCTCATTCCGTGCACTCCAGTCGTCAGCACTGCGACTCCTTCCAAATCTGACAGACATTTGCTCCGCCATGGAATAAACCATCCTCCAAAGGAACAAGCTCTCCGTGGCTGGGACCTTGGGGAGCTCCAGTTTCCAAGCAGGCTTCAGCTGGATGGGTGTCCAAGCACCACAAGTGAGTCCTGTGGTTAGTGCTGAAGTTTCAAGGAAGCAACTATCCAGGGATAAGACATTAACAGCACGTGCTACGGATGAGACGAGCAAAAAAGATTTCCAAGAACTGGATAAAGCCACACGGTGCTGGAGACCTCAAAGAGCATGCCCAGAGAAGAGAGGCAACGCATTGCAAGAGGAAATTAGGAAGAAATACTGCACGTGTGCAACTGCAGCACCTGAGACCTCTCAAGCACCCCAAGGAAGGAGCCTTTGGGGCACAGCATTTCTCGAACAGCTTTTCTGAGACAGTAACTCAGAAAGTAACTCGGACAGTAACTCGGAAATTGTTGCCCTGCACGACTAAACCACATGAAGTTCTGCAATCTGAAGCCAGTTCAAGTAACAATGTCAGAAATCTTGTTTCTTAAGCCTTCTACCTTCTGCGCTCAGGGTGCAAAAGTGGAAGAAGAGACCCGACCATTTTTCCCTCTCTTTCCAATAAATTCTTGCCACAGGCACAAGCCTCACCATCCTGAGGGAGCAAGACTTGCTCGTTTGTCCTGATTAAGCCTTCTCAGCAAAAAGGTATTTAAACTAAGAGAAGGTTAACTAAAAGCTATTAGACACGAACACTAATTAACCAAAATTCTCTCAGGAGCCGCTCATAACAATCCCCCCCCATTCCCCGTCGTGTCACCAAGGAAAACGAGCAGAAACCCGCGGCAGCACCGCTTGGGTCCCTCAGGGCCGAGGGGAGACAAGGACTCGCGCGTCCGTCACACGGTTTTTATCTACAGGGCTCCGTCTGTCACAGCATCGCCCCGGCGCGGCTGCCGGGCCCCTCGGGCCGGGGCACCCACCCACCGACCCCCGGCAG
>VYXD01014767.1:13310-75871 GCA_013397195.1 Hylia prasina | reverse complement strand
CCCCGCGCCTGCGCCCCGCCACGCGCGGCCGCGGCCTTCCTGCCGGAAGTGACGTCAGCGGCCGGCCGGCGCGCGCGCCCCCTGCGGGCGGGAGGACGAGTGGCCGCTCCCTCAGACCGGGATGAGGGACACGGGAGGGATCCGTGTGGGACAGGCGGGGACGGAGCCGTGCGGGATACACGGGAGGGATCCGTGTGGGACACGCGGGGACGGATCAATGTGGGACACACGCAGGGACGGAGCCGTCCCGGACAAGAAGTGGGACAAAAATTCCAGGAGGCCTTGTGTGGATGAACAAGGAACTCCTGGAGAAGCTCAGACACGAAAAGGAGGCCTCTGGAGGGTGGAAGCACGGGCTGTGGCCTGGCAGGAATACAGAGAGCTTGTCCGAGCAACCAGGGATCAGGTTAGAGGAGATAAAGCTCTGAGAGAATTAAACGTGGCCAGGACAACAACGACAACAAGCTTCTACAGGTATGTCAGTGATAAAAGGAACACTAGGAAAAATGAAGACCCTCTCTGGGACGAAAGGGGAGTGTGGAAGTCGGGACAGATACTGCACTCAGAGTGCTTCTTTATCCCTTCAGAGGGCTCCAAGTATCAGCTCCTTATTATCTGAAAGTCTCTCATACCTTTTCTCTGTTGCATCCCCAGGGGTAGCTCCAAACAGCTCTCGGGGTCGGTCCCTCTGTGCCAGCAGCTGCTCTGTAGACAATGAATGCCGCAGCTCTTTGTCACACTGGTGAGGGAAATGTGCCCAGGCTGACCTGGCACTCTGCTGTCCCTCACACCCTGCTGCCCCTTCCTCCTCCCAGCACGGCCAGCACACTCCAGCTCACTCACTCGTTATCACTCACAGCTGTGAGGGCAAGGCTGTTCCCACCCTGGGATAATTAACACAGCTGCAACGTATTGCCCTCAGCACCACCTGCACCTGTCTCCCCACAGGGGACACCTGATTACCCGAGACACGGCAAAGGCTCAGCTGCTCCATTACTGTTTTGCCCCTGTCTCCACCAGAAGTGCTCCAGCCACGCTGCCCCCCTTTCAGGAGGGAAAGGCAGGGCTTGGGAGGCTGAAGAATCCCCTGCTGGAGAAGATGAGATTCAAGGCCATGTAAAGCACCTGAAGGTGCACAAGTCCATGGGACCTGATGAGATGTAGTCTCACGTCCTGAAGGAACTGTCGTCTCCCTCCCCAGACAGATTTCTACAACTCTTTTTACATTACTCATAGATGACACAGGCCTTCCTGTATTTTAGGTGTGTTTCCTGGGAGGAAAGCAAGAGATTTTTTTTTCCCTATTTTTACCAGCTATTTCCCATGCAATCCTTCCAAACCCAGCAGGGCTATTGCTGAAGCTGAAGCCTGTGTAAGAAATGTCCCCTGCGTGGGGGACACATCGGCCCCAGCAGTGCTCACAGCCCCACTGCAAGCTCCCCGTGGCAAAGCTGCTTCACCTGGCACAGCCCTTGTTTTCAGGTAAGGGCTGCAGGAGGCAGGATTTGAATCTGAGCCCTTTGTCATGTCACGAGATCCAGTCTCTGACACGGGCAGGCAGCACTGCATGGAGAGATGGGCATACATCAGAGACTCCTGTGTTTGGCACAACCATTTAATAGCAGAATTGAAAACTCAGTATGTTCCATCTCAGTCTTACGTGGAAAATCAGTGCAGGTGATAATCTAATTGTACAACAACATGTTAAAAAAATTTATTTTACATTATATACATTAGGGAACATATTTCAAAGCATTACCCATCACAACAATAACGCAGGCCATAAATCACTTTTAATTTAGTTTGGTTTTAGTGTATATTATCACAATAAAATATAAAGAACATATACAAAAAAAGGAGTCAAATGTGTGCATTTTGCTTAAAACTTGGCATTTACACACTCCATTGGAAAATAGCAATCAAAAATACTTCTGATCAAAACTAAGTTCCCGTGATGCGTAGTAACCATTGTATTGTTTCAATGAGGTAGTAACTAAATTTTGGCCATGTGTTAACATCCTAAAATCAAGGAAAGTGTGAAAATGGTTATAAGGCCAAAAAAAAAGTCAAAATGGCAACATCTCTGAGCCATTTCCACAATGTGGAATGTTGCTCCTTTTCACCGTGATATGAAACTATTTAGTAAGACAAACAGTAATGACTACTTTTTATCATTGTATACACTAATAATTCAAACACCTATTGCAGAATTACAGCCAGGTACCACTAGTCTGGGGCTGACACCCATCCATAAGGTATTGTTTTCAAGCACAGAGAAGGAATAGTAAGGAAAGTTGTAATTAAATATAAAAATACAGGTGTTTAACTGGTTTGTTTCACAAAGAAATCTACCCAAATAAACGAAATAAAGGAACTTTGAAGCCCAAGTCATATCCACAAAGTCACAGCTTACCTTTGTGACTAAATACATCACATCTCAATACATTGTGCAAACATGAACACCAGTGTGTTGTATTGAAATTAAAACAAGATTGTAATCTGATTACAGCCTTGGTTACAATTTCTAAAAGTTAATATTTATTTGTATTAGTAAATTACATATAATAAAATACAATAGTGTTGCTAATGTACTATATTTGTTGCTAGAACCCCACTTTATAATAAACACATGAGACGTCCTTATAATAGTACCCCGATTTAATTTTTGCATCCTCAGTGACTTTTACATCTGTACAGGTAAGACACTTGTACTTAACAGGAGGATCTCTATCTACAGAAAGTCAGTGTAGGGCTTCAGCAAGAAGTTTCACTGAAAAATACTGCATATGTACAAAGATTACATAACAGTAAATTAAGCACTTCTGTGGTATTATAACTCCTCTGGGTCCATACCACAAACAATTCTCATCTTCCTCTCGTGCCACAATAAATTACGAAGTAACTGAAGGGGGGTCACTGCAGCTTTTGTGCAATTCAGGCAGGCAGGAGCGCTGCTGCAGCAGGAGTGTTCTCAGTGAGGTGCCTGTGCAGGTGTCAGTAGCTGTTCTCGTGCCCTGCCAGGATGTACAGGTTGCTGTTGGCTGTCGGGTTGTCCGTCGGCCTGCTCTCCAGCACCACCACCCTGAAAGGGAAACCCACGGTGTCAAGTGATCCTCCCTTTAGAAACAACCCTGGGGATACTTAAATATTCTTTCCCAGCATCTGACCGGTTGTCATTTCTCTTCCTTGGATGCCTTTAGTCCAGAATTCCCTCAAACCAACGCTCACCTCAGAGCAAGCTCATGGTCTTGTCCAGACAAGGTCTCCAAGGATCTCCCCCAGCCTCTCTGGGCTCCTGCTACAGTGCTGACCCATCCTCACCACCCTTTTGTCCCACTGGAAATTCCCTTGCTGCAGTGTATCCCTGTTGCCTCTCATCCTTTTGGTGAGGGCTTCTGAAATGTGTCCATCACTCCCTTACTGGGCCTGTGCTTTTCTCCTGGAGCTCTGCAAAGCACATCCACTCATCAGGCTCCAGCTCTGAGAGTTGTTAGTCTGCCCCTTGCCACAGGAATGACAGATGAACAAAACTGATCCTTCTGTGAGCATTTCTAGTTAATCCCTGAGCCCATGGAACCTAATCCACAGAAACTTCCCCCTCCAGCTCTGAGTCCCAGAGCCAAAAATCTGCAGCAGGCAAAGAGAATCCTCAAGGAAAGGACTGCTATGTGAAGAGTCTTTTCTCTTACTTTTTCTCGCCACTCACTTTTGGCCAGCATTGGAGACAAGACAGTGGGTTACATGGGCCTGCAACTGCAAAGATTATAAGGGATGTCCAAGATCAGACCTTTCTCTTCAAAGAAGAGAAATCAGCCATCACAATTTTGTTTCACAAACGATGTAAATTTTTTTCATCAGGCAAAAACTGCTACAACTGCTAAACAAACAGACCAGGATGTTCATGATTGACTTCTCCACAAACATCCTGAAGGGTAGGCAGATGGTGGGAAACTCAAATCCATCTCTTGTGCATTCAGACAGGAAAGTTTGCTTGCTGTGAAATTATGGTTCAAAAAACCTGACCTCCACTCAATGTGCTCCATAAAGGGAATGACACCTCGTGCCATGAGGCAATTCCCTGCTCATGAGGAGAAAGCAGCACAAGCTTTTATTAGACTGACATCAGGTTTTCTGCTTCCCAGAACACCAGCTCCTATGAACTAAATGCCTAGGAAAGGACTCGTGTTACTGGAGAAAGGCTTCACAGCTCAAGCACAAAACAGGACAGAGCTGCAAGGAAAAGGGAATGTAAAGAAATTGGAATTAGTGTTTATTGCAGTGCAAACTCTTTAAACATTGTCTTAGACTTGAGAACCTATCAAAGCAAGCCAGAAGACATTTTCACAAGGCAATTTTTTGCAGCGTCATTCTAAGACGCCACATGGGTTTATTACTGCAGGCAGCGTAAGACAGAGGCAATTCTCAAAAGTTAAAGCCTATCTTTGCAGCTCTTGTGAATTCCTTACTGGAGAAACTGTCACATCAGCACGCCCTCCCCTAAAGACAAAACAGCTGCTGCTTCTGTGCCTCTTACAGAAGCACAAAGTTCAGCACCAGGGCAGAGAAAGTTGAGGAAGTCAGTGACACTCTAGAAACAGCAGCTGGGTCACACCGACAGGGAGTTACTGTCCCAAAGGCAGATGCCAAAGAACAGCTACACTGGGAGCTATCAAGAGCTCTTACAAGACCTGAACTGTCGTGTTGGCAGGACAACTGGTACATT
Source organism: Hylia prasina (assembly GCA_013397195.1). Classification (NCBI taxonomy): domain Eukaryota; kingdom Metazoa; phylum Chordata; class Aves; order Passeriformes; family Sylviidae; genus Hylia; species Hylia prasina. Next base: position 71,148 of record VYXD01014767.1, on the reverse strand, counting down.
TCCTTTCTGGGGGTAAAAGTGAGATATTTAAACTTTTTAAGTATTTTTTGCATTTATCTCCAGAAGCAGATCTTGATGTGCTACTGCAGCAGAACAGCTGAAAGCAAGATTTCAGCAAATTAAACAAAAGAATTACAATACAAAAAGGAAAACACTCCTGGAGATTGTGACTGCAGCCAAGTAAGAGCTTCTTGTGTGGCTGGGCACTCCTGAAAGCCCACAGACATCTTTTAGAAGATTTTTCTTTTTTTTTAATTTAAGAAAAAGAAAAGTAAAAGCAAAGGATGGGAAGGTAGACATGTACACAAAGGAATGTCTAAGATGCTTGAAAAAAGGAATTTTCAAGAAACATGCAAAAAGAACTTTTACAAGGTAGGAGAACACACATTATTCCTTTATTTTAGTATGTCCTGTTTACTTCTCATCTTACCTGTCAGATCCCAGAAGCCTGAATATCCTTGTATTATCAGAAATTTCTTGTGTGATCTAGACAACAAAAATATTGACACGTTAAAAGCACAAGTGTTTTCATTTTGTTTTTAACATCCGCCAAGAGAAAAGCATTGACTGTGACTGATGTTACCAACTGCCAATTAAAATCCAATAGAGATTATAATGCAACTGTCACTAAGATATAGAAGTTTTCTGTAATTCCTCCCACATTACATGAATTCCTCTGGCAGCAACTGCAAGCACAACAATTGCACCAGTACAATTCTCTGTACAGCCCTGGCAGAGATAGGGTGCAATTAGTGTCACTCTAGAGTGGACATCCAAAAATGGGTCAGGCAAACCACACAGATAATCTAATCTGTGCTACTTATGTCCACTGCAAAAAGAAAACTTCATCTTTTGACATTTCAGACAAGTGTAACAGACCTGTGTCTTTGCACTTGATACATCTTTCTGATCCTGTGAGTACCAAAGCACCCAGAAAACCACCATGTTCATCACTGGATCAGCCAGAGCCCAGTGCATACTCCAAAGGGTATTTAGTCACTCTGTGAACTGGCAGCACTGTTTACAAAGCTCCTCTTCTGCACAGCTGAATTTTACACTCTTGGGCAAAGGAGACATTCTTACTCCTTCCCAAATCCTAGTAATGTTAGCTGACTTGGTGAATTCACTTCTGGTGCAGAGAACTTGCAAGAGAATTTTAATTCACAGCAATGAAATCCTTCACTTTTATAAGAAAATTAATTTCTGCTTTCTGTGAGGCTAAGGCTGTACACTCTTTGCCCAAATTTTGAGCTTCTTTGTGTCAGAATTCACAGTTCCCTCTTTCATTTTTCACACTTGATCAAACCACTGTAGAAGGTCACAGTTGTGGAAGGAAATAACTTTGCAAGCAGCTCAAGTCATCCCCAATTAGACTAACTGCATTAGAATAGGGAATCTGAACTAATGATGTCTTCAAAGAAAAAAATGCTGCAAGTTGAGTCAGTCAGCTTTCTGTCCCATGCAACAACTTCCTACCTATTATGTAGTATAACATTCCCCGGAATTAACAAGTATGGCCAAGTCCTGAGCCTGGCACTGAAGGCTTTTCATATTACAGCAGAAAATAACATAAATTTATTTCTTTTAACAGCTGCAGCCAGGAGAGATAGGGAGTTTAAAAAGGCCCAAAAGCTTGCCCTAGACGTGTTCTACAGAGAAGTTTCAGGTGGCTTGCTTTCTGTCAACAGCCCAGTTCTGCTTTCTGTTCTTCCTTTAGGTTCTGGCTTTGGCTTGACAGCAACAAAGCAAGCCAGTGATGCTTTACATGAACAACAAACTGCATCCCTTTGGGTGCAGCACCCTGGGACATGGAGCTCCCAGCTGCAGCAGAGCCACTGAGGGCCCAAGGGCAGAGCACGGCACAAGTGCCACAGGAAACAGCTGCACCTTGGAAAGGAGCAGCAGGGTGACCCCAGCCTTTGGTTCTCACAGAGCAGAGCCACTGCCAGCCCAGACTGGGCCAGCTGAGGCTTTGTGCACGTGCTGGAACAAGGTGGGATAACTTAGCTTGGTGTGGTGTGACTGCAGTGTACCTTCAAGTACAATTAGTCACAATGAGCTCCATTTCTCAGCCAATGAAACACCAATGGTAATGTTTAAACATTCATTAATAACCAAATTAAAAGAGCCATTCAATTCCTACAAAGTACAGCATTTTCACTAACAGGTACACAAGGTCTGCAGCAAGGAGAAAAAAAACTATATGAGAAGGTAGGTATAATGGCTTAACTCCTTCTAAAAATTACATCAAACAGGATAAAAAGGGACTACAAGGAGATTTTAGGAAAAAAAAAACCCATACAAACCATGTTTAGGTCAATCTGGTATTTTTCTACTGAAGATGGAAAAATATTTCTTGTGAAAGCTGGGCAATCCTTCAAAGTATTTGTAAGCCAAGAAGAGACTAAAAAACATCAGGCAGCTCATTTGACACTGTGACAAAAAGGTAAAGTTTAGCAGTGGAACCACTGGCAAAGCCCAATTTTTTGCATCCATATGTGAGAGGCTGAGGAACTGACAGTGATCTTCAAAGCAATTTAAGGTGAAGATTAATATTACCAAGAATTAGGCTTGGATATTTTCTGTGGCATCCTGGCCCAGTCTCTTGTTTCTGCTTTGCTTGTTAGATGTGAGGGGGTTCTTGTTCAGCTCCACCAGTGCTTTATAGCTCATGAAACAAGTTTAGAATGAGAATTCAGCTCCTAGGTCCAACCTAGGAATTTACTGAAATGTTTCACTCTTTTCCAGACAACAGCACTGTGCGTTTCTCCTCCACGTGGCTTACCCTAGAAGCCAGAATTTGAAGCAAAATGCAGTACTCACCTCATTTGATCTAAAGCTCCTTCCTTGCATGCCGTGTTTCCAGAATGCCAACACACTGTCTTGTAGACAGACTGGTAAGAAACAACACTGGAATCAGTTCTGAACTCAACTCTTGCTTTTAAAGCCAAAAGCACAAGAGTGTAGTTTTGAAATCTGTGCATGTGTGTTCCATTGTATGTCCTCCACCCACTCAGACTGCAGAATGTCTCCCAGGAGTCACTGCACCTGCCTCAGAAGTAGCTGCATTTATACACTTGTTTGTTTAATGAGCAGGGTTTAAAAACATTCCCACCTAACCAGAAAATGTTCTAAATGTCTAGTCCTAAATGTGTAATTTTACTTGAACACGAAATCCCTTAAACAGTTGCAGACAATATCTATGGAATTTTAACAGAAAGGTTCCAGGTGTGTCTCTGGAGACACTGCCAGGACAGTGTAGGCCACTGAAGCTCATTTGTGACAAGCAGGGTGAGGACTACAGTACATGCAGATGTCCCAAGTACATTGAATCCTTCCTTCCTTCCCCCCAATCCCAACCCAACCATCAAGAGCCAAAAAAGTAATATTTTCAGTGGCAATGTTTTCTCGTCCTTTTCTCTGTGGGAGGTTATCTTTGGAGGGCCTGAAACTTTAAAGCTTCTCCCCAGAAATAAACTCCCTGCAACTCCTGATGATTTCAGAACCCACTGTTCCTCCTCTTCTGGTGCTACCCTTCGTCTGTGCACACATCCCTCCTACCCCTCTTTCAGTGGTGCAATCCAGGTATGTAACTACTGGAGAACTCCCAAAATAATCTATTCCTTCTGTTTCACGGATTTAATTCATTCAAATTATACACAAGGAAACAAAATGTATGCAACCTGTGACACATCACATAATTTAGTCTTTGAGCTGCTTTATAAAAATGGACTGTACAAACACATATGCAAAATGAGTTAAGCATGGGTGATTCAGGGAGTTTATGTAGGTTGTGTTAAGGTATTCCTTTAGGGGCTGGAAGTCTCCATCCTACTCCCAAGAAGACATTTAGCTTCATCTAAGGAGACTCCAGGATCATTACTCCATTCCAATTGCTCCTAGGAGAGCACATGCTGAACATTCACTGAGTCTTCTCACTCAAAGTGAAATGAGTGAGGTGATGTTCCAAATGCCCAAGACTAGACAGGCAGCACACCTAATTCTTTACTGTAACACTGAACAAGTTAATCACGGAAGATCTCAGCTTGGAAGGGACCCACAAGGATCACTTAGAGCACGGTCCAGCTGGTGCATGAGCTCTGACAGGCTTGGTCCTGCAACCACTTCTCTGGGGGGATCAGTCTAGTGATCAATCACCCTCTGAGCAAAATGCACTTTCCTAACATCCAACCTGAATTTTCCCATATGCAACTTCATATAATTTCCATGTCCTTACTGCTGGTCATGACTTTTTGGCTGCCAGAGCACTCTGCTGACTCGTCCTGAGCTTGCTATCAATGCCAACCCCCAGCTCCCTTTCCGCAGAGCTGCTCTCCTGCCTCTCATCCCCCGCCTTGTGCGCAGAACTGGGACTACCTCATCCCAGATCAGAATGCACCACTTGCTCTTGTTAAATGTCACCCAGGTGGTGATTGCCTAACTCCCTGACCTGCAGGGATATTGCAGACCAGTGCTGGAGCCCAGCTTACCTATTGATTCAATCTGGAAGTCAAAGGTGAGCTCTGATGACAGCTTGCGGCTGGATTTTAACCTGCCTTGCAGATTCACTATTTTGATGCAGCCTGGACAATAAATAAGGATATGTTAACCATGGATATCTTCAATGTAGAACCCAATCTTAGGACAGACAGTATGCATGTATATGCATACACAGATATTTAGTTGATATTAAACTTACAATCCAGACACACCAAAATGGTATCTCTCTCCAGCTGTGTTACATGGACAACACTCGTCTCTGTAGTGTCTATAAAAAAAAGACAGTGTTAGTTCAGAACATAAATTAGCATGAAATCTGAAATGGAAGTTCCAGAGATTGAGACATGGAACTCAGTAAGTCCTTCAGACATGAGAAATTAGAGCACATTACCTAGAACACAAAAGCAGCTTCCCGATTAAAATTATAAAAAATAAAAATCTGTTTGCATCATTGCTCTCCTGCCAGCAGGGGACAGGAATAAGCTGATACAACAAAAGGCCTTAAATTTGAGCTACAAAAATAGGAGACAACAACAACATAGACACAACACCAGAACGCACAAGTAATTCAAGGAAATTAACCAAGAGAGGAAGGCACAATGCAAAAAAAAAGAACAGAGAAGGGATCAGTACTCTCATATTTATGTACCAGTGCAGACAATACTGAGAGAGAAACGACAACAGGACATTTCTCTGCAGCGTGCTTCTTTTATGGGCTGTGCTACAAAGTCACACAGTAACAGGTAGGAATGAAAATAAAATGCATTGTCTGAAGTAGCAAAGTGTGTTAACTGGCCATCCACTGCTCACTTTGGGTCTCACTGCTCACTGTGCTTTAAACTCTATCAAAATCTGATGCACTTTTCAGCAGCAGGAAGGTCACTGGGTATCTTCCTGGTGGAAACTTGTTCTTAGTGAATTCCACAGGACACTCATGTGGACTGGTGCACAGGAACACGCCAGCACAGAGCTACGTGTAAATTCACCATGGATCAACAAGGGATCCATGACAGGCAAAGCCAAAGCTCTGTACTGCTTCTGAACCTGCAACCTGTGACTAGAGATGGTTCCCCACTGCATCTGTGTTCAGGGGGCAGCCTTGCAACTCTAAAGACGTAATTCCCAGCACACTTCCTTGAGAGAACTGCTGCTGTTGCTCAGGTGGTGGCTGCCCCTCTCACGGTGCCCACACTGCTGATGGGCAGGCACTGGTTTTCTGCTGCCAGTCCTAATCCTCTTTGCTTTGCAAAAACACCAAAGACTGCTTTGTCTCAGCAGAAGCCTGATAACATCATTGCTAACCATAGTGGCACACTGCAGGAGAGCCAAATTACATCTTCCAGAGATGTCAAAAGGAACTGCTCAGAATGCAACTTTATACTAGAACCTATTCAAAAAACAGAAGTCATGGTGCCAGGGTAGAGCACAAAACAGCACAGGAGGTAATAAAGTGCTGCCTAATTTATGGAAATGCAAGAAACCACAACTCCATCCTCTGCTATACCAAAAATCTCAAGGAATCCAAACAGTTCAACAAGGAGAAACATTTAAAAAAAAGTGCATATGCAAGCAGGTTCAACCAGATACCCCTTCAAGCAGGGGACTTATGATTATCACTTAGCCTTAATGATTTAACCATTTAGTACCTTTTAGTACTTCAGCTATAACAAAAGAGCAAAGAACATTTTGGAATGCAATGACAACAGCACACAAACCTGTTTCTGTAAACCACGAAGAGGTAGAATTTGGGTTGACAGTCTCAAACTTCACCACCTGGTTGAAGTCTCTTCCTCTACTGACACCAACACAAACTAAAGGGAATTCCTGCTCGGGGACTACCAGCATTTCAAACAATCTCAGTGGACAAGGTACAGGAAAATCTATGTGCTAGATGAATAAGCAAAAATAGATATTAGAAGGGAAACAAATGTAATCTGAGCTAGCTGAGTATATAATATCTATTAGATATTCAAACTGTATGGTAAATTTTATTACAGACTTTGTAACATTAGGTTTACTTCTTCAGGTAACAGATAAATACAAAAGGCCTGAGCTAAGAAGCTTGGAGTCTCTCATGCCAATTCAGTTAAAATAAAACAGCATGTGTTTTATGCTGTGTGTTCCCTGCAGCTGCCCACAGACAACAGGAGTGCCCATCACTGCTCTCCCTGGCTACTGAGCCTGTAAGCCTTCTCTTCCAGGCTGATGCAGTTAGAGCAGCTGCCTTTTTATAAACATGAGCCCACCCTGGCTCTGTTTCTTCAGGTGATGTCAGATGGGGAGATAACTATCATTTCTGGGCACCTCAGGGCCCAAAAGACACATAATAAATGGCTTAAATAAACAGACCTTCTCCCTAGTATGGGAGCAAGACCACTGCTAACCCATGGCTCAGCCTGCCAGCCTCAGTTTTCTATTGTGCAACTGAAGGGCAGTGTTCATGGAGGAAAGGACTTGCTTCTCTAACTGAAGTGCATCCCAAAAATATGAACATTTATTTTGAGTCAGTTAATACATGACACATTTAAATAGTCATTTTCAATGTCATGTAACAGAAACCAAGAGAAAAGTCTAACAAATCAAGAAATGGCTAATACTTATTGTTAACAAGCCACTACAAGATAAGTAGAAGTCAATATGAGAGTAAATGTAATTTTACCTTGATTAACATAAATTTTTGCATTGGTTCAACCCATTCTAACAAAACAATGCTAGACTGTAGTGCTCCACAAAGGTACTTGTGGCCTGTGTAGGGATTTCTCACTGCCAAGAAAAGATAGAGAACATTAGTGTACTAAGCACATACAAATTATAAACAATTGCCAACTATGTAAGAGTCCACTTACTTTTGGAAAATACCCACCACCCCCACTCTATATATTTAAAAAACAGCTGATTTCATACACATTTGGAGTGTCATCAGGAAATTCAACTGAAACTGAAGAACAATAGAAGAGTAGGAAATATTGCTCTTCCATTGTCAGAATTCAATTAAAAATTGGCAGAGAACAATAAAGTTGCAAAATCAGGCCCTGTGAAGTTTCACAACTTCAGTTCTACAATACTGACAACATTTTACTCCTTAAGCACTGCCAGCATTTCCCTTAAGATAAACAAGTGTTACTTTGCACTTTGTACAAATACATCTAAAGACCAGATTTTACTGTGCAGTAAAGTGACTGTGGAACATCAGGCAATAAACAGCACAGTGTAGATAACCAGCTTCTACAATCCAGAACCATCCACAGAAGTGAAGTGTGCTCAGGCTACCTTACTGCCACAGAAACTGATCAGCAATCCCTTGGCACCTTAAGCATCAGTGCTTTATTTCATTAATCCAAGCTCTCACTCGGTGTCAGTCAGACTGGCTGCAAAGTGCAGCAAGTGACGCTTGGCGTGACCCTGAGTAAGGCTGAACTCAGCAGCAGAAACCACAGACAATCCCCAGCACCTGGCAGGTGCAGAAAGAAGAGCAGAAGTTCTTGTCTCTCCCTGCCTCCTGTGGCTCTCCTGCTGCCCCTGCTGCAGGAATGGGGGCTCAGGCCACAGTCAGACCCTTCCAGCCGCCCTCGCTGTGCTCACAGACCCATCGCACCACTCATGCACCAAGGGCTCCAGGCTCAGCAGGCTGAGCTATCTCTGAATGTGAAGACTCCCCTCACCATGTCAAGTGCCACAGCACTCCTGTTAAATCCTGTGCCTGGCAGGACTGGAATCACAGAGGAACACACCACAAGCCTTCTCATTTTATGAACAGAAACCCAGAAACATACAGACTTCCAAATTAATTTTTCTGTCAGAAGGTCAGTTTTTACTTACTCTGACCCATCACTTCACCCCTGTCATCCCATGAGTGTTCCCTGCAGCACTCATTAACACTCACAGTGCTTTGGGGCTGTTTTAATCTATCTGCCTCCCTTTTAGAACATGTCTTAACACAGTGCAGCACTGAGACTTTGGTAGCTGGCCGTAATTAAACACATTATAAAGCCTTCAGAGACAATACTGTCCTCAAAGAATTAAAAATACTCCTTTGCTTTTTATCACCCAATATTGAGAACTGAAAGTTCTGCTAGGAATGCCGGCGGCTTAATCCTGATGGCAACTTCTCCATGTTTTTCCATCCATGGAGATTAGGTTCTTCTTCAGGATTGGTTTGAATTTTGACATCATTCTGCTTCTCTCCATTTCTTGGTAATTTGTTTTTAAATACAAAGAGCTAAACTGGAAAGTTTTCACTGCTTGAGCCCAAGGGCTAACCCAAATGAGCTCACCATCTGCACAGCTTCATAAAAATGACAAAAGTCTCTTCTCCCTTTACCCCCTAAACCTGACTCAGTAATCTTAATATTGCCCCCGTTTGTGCTGCCCCTTCACACTTATTCTCCAGACTTTTACTTACCAACACAACATTTTTGACACCATTTAGTGTCAGGAATTTTCGTAGATACAGCAAACTTCCTACAAAATATAAACACAAAATTACTGATCAACTACAACAATTGAGTGAATTTTCTCTTTAAACAGTCACTGAAAGAAAAACATCTGCCACACCAAAAATCTAAAAAACACAAGTTTGTGTATTCCTCATGAAATCATGGAAACAGTAATGTGAAAATTTATCAGATAAGCCAAAATATTATTTGCAGGTAACAGGACTCAGAGTTTCTACAGGGATTAGAACTATTGAGACCAGCCACAGTACTCTTGACAAGAAAAATAACTCATTTGATGCTGTAGAAAAGATGGGAATAAATAGATTGGTAGATGTTGTACTCAAAGCTATGAACTGGGAAAACAGTTGTGTAACATTTCAAATGGAACTGTCCAGAAGTGACTGAACAGCATGAAAACTGAGTACTGGTACAAATTTTCCTTGGAACAAGTCATGGAAGGTTTGAAAGGAACTGCTCAAGGACACTCCAGGGAAAGGAGCTGGAAAGGAGACTTACACAGACATTTTCTGCTACTGAATGTCTGCCTACCAAGTATCATAAACTGAGGTTAGAACATTTTACAAATGAATGTACAAACCTCACAAATTACTTCACATTCAATTTTGCTTTGCCTTTTCTCTATCAAAACTTCTCCTTTTACCATTCTGCATGTAGCAGTCATCATCGTAGTACCCAGAAACTTGTTTAAGAATACACTTTATGGTCTGGTAGGAAAAAAAATTACATTCTCCTACATACTTCATGTCTGTCTTCTGCCTGGCTGAATGTGACTACCCTGACACCTACAACCAGAGGTAAAACAGGAAAACAGATTATCTAAATTAATCTCTCCTGCCTTTGGATGACTGGCTTGGCACTCACAGTCAGGTTGTGCTGCATTTTTCTTGGGAAGTGACATGACTGGACAAGAAATTTTCTGAGTCCTCTGCAACTCAGGTGGGGTATCATTCCAGGCAGACTCTAGTAGGGTTTTCCTAGCATGATCCTTATGGTAATTATGGTTATTAGTCCACTGCTGATTCAGTCCTCAAGCCAAAGTCACATTTAGAAGAGAGGAGCAGAACAATAGTGCAGGTTCACAGAAGATAACAATTCAAAGCATAAATTATCTCTCAGTTATTTAGAATTTACCCTCTAGGAAGAACACTTTTTACAGACAAGTGTTGCACCACTGTTTGTAGGTAAATGTCCAGGAAACCTTTCCTGAACCCAAGAACTACATGTTAACAGGCTTTTAATAGAACCAAAGGTAGCAGAGAATCAAATTTGCTATCTATCTATCTATCTATCTATCTATCTATCTATCTATCTATCTATCTATCTATCTATCTACCTATCTACCTATCTACCTATCTACCTATCTACCTATCTACCTATCTACCTATCTACCTATCTATCTCTGTTAGGATTTCCTAACAGAAATTCTATGCTATTAGAAGAACCAGTGTCTCACTGTGCACTTTAATAATCAAAGACTTTTCTGCAAACTAGATTAATGTTACTACTACCTTCTTCTGCTGGGATTTGAATGGGCTACTAGTAAGGCTTGTCTGGCAGTGTCCTGGTTCTGGCCAGGACAGGGTTAATTTCTGCAGCAGCCAGGAGGGGCAGAGCCATGGATTTTGTTTAGCACCAAGAACAAGCAGGATTTACCACACTAGACTGTACCTGAAAAGAGCTATGCCCAGAAACAAGAGGTTTCCTAACCGGAAGGTAAGGTGCACCAAAATCCCTTTCTCTAACCAGAGCAGTTCACATCGTGCCCCACGCAAAGGCAGGGCTGAGGGCTCTGATGAATGCACAGAGTCAGTCCCTGCAGTCTGTGAACAGGGCCCCCCACTGCTGCTGTTCCCAGAGCTCCACAAGCATATCCTGAACTCCCAGATTAAGATATTCTGACATAGCCGAGGATGTGTATTTACCTGGGAAGAATTCGGTCAGGGAGTTTATGTGCTGGAATAGCAACAGGTAACTTTTGCATTTGCCTTGCATAATCAAAGAGTCCTGGTAGATTATGGGAATAAAGCTGAGAAGCTTTACCTGGCAATTAGAAAACAAACCACACTTCAAATACGAAACCAAGTGTTTACCAGCACTACCACTCAAAGACAGCACAGTAACTTACCAGATATTGATAACAAACAATTGTTCATGACATATAACCAGGTACATCTTCGAGGAAATAGCTGGTACATGGAAGGAAAAACAAAGAAGTAGCATTCAATTTGATATATGCAAGACAATTATCAATTAGTATCTGCTTACATGACACAACAAAACTAATACTGGCTTGCTTTTTGCAGTAGAACTAAGTTTAAGTCAAGTAACATTTACCTGGATTCCAGAGTTAGTTCAGAGTAAACCTTAGGCACACACACTATATTTAATATATGAATTAACACTTAGACAATTAGCACATTTTATACGCATGTCTTCAGGTATATTATATTCCACAGGATGTCATTATAAAAATCAATCAACCCTTTTCCAAAAAATTTAAAAACTACTGAAATTTCTCCTTCTAAGAAGAAAAGCTGAACAACAAACTTCAGTAAACCAAGCATGGCCAACAAACCACAGCCATTCTGAAGCCTGTGACCAAATCTCTTGAAACAGTTAAAACTGGCACTTTGAAGGAATTCTTCACCTTCACCTGCATAAATATACATTTCACTAAGTGATGAACAAGCACAACAAATGTTCAAGGCAGAGCTGTTTTTTGTCAAATCCTGCAATTCCTAAAAAGATGGGAGTGAAAGCAATAAGACATCCCTTTAAAAACCCCAAACAAACCACAAATATTTTTTCCCCTCTCACCTAACTTCTGGAACTTATTGGTACAAGATGTCATGGAGGTGGAAAGCACCAACACAAACAGACAACACAAACACTCCTGTTCAACAGGTCTCAAAGTGGACAAAAAACCAGGCAGGGATCCCCCAACATCCCTGAGTCAATGACTGCAGTGGAGTCTGAGGAGAACACACAGTGACCAAGCTCATGGACATTTCCCACTGCCACTTGAGGAAGAGACTGTTGGGAAGACAGACCACTCAGGAGAACAGTGGCTTTGCCCTTTAAAAAAACAAAAAATAACCCACAAAAGAAAACGAAACAACTCTTCCCCAAAAAGACTAAAACATTAACCTTGAAGCTATTCTAACTCCTGGAAATATGTGTTTTGCCTCCTTTGTCCACTGGTGAAGTGAAATACAGTGAAAAATAATCCAGGACACTACTTTGCTTTTATGCTGAGTTGTATCAGAGTGAGAGTAAACAATGACATAAACCACAAAACCTGGAAATGCTATTAAAGCCCTACTGACTGTGATCATAAATAATGCAATAAATGGTTAGCACAGAGGGTGCACTTCTATTCCTGAAGTCTTCTCATAACCTAAATACAATGTAAGAAACACCTCTGGTAATAATCTACCAAACTGCTTGCATCAAAATTTAACATGCAAAGTTGATTGACCTTCTGTAAGTACCTGAGCATATTGTGACTCAGTAGGTTTGGACCTGAGGGTTCAAGAACAGCAGTTCTTCAAATTAGCAGGTTAATTGACCTGTCTTGTCTCTAATGCTTATTAAAACATTTCTCTGAAAGCTCACTAGGCAGCACACTCTATGAACTTCATTAAAGCTCTTCTCCTTCCTTGCCAGTTAAAAACCAAACCCAAACCAAACCCCCAACAGTAAAGAAAAAACCCAAACCTTCCCTTGGCCTACCTGGCCTACAAGAATTACTGCATTAGTGATATTTCTCAGGGTAGTTGTCACAACTGCAGTGCAGCAGCAGATTGGTACCTGAGCCAAGTTTTAAGCAGGTAACTCCAGCACCAGTACGATTATGGGTCACACTAGGCTCAGTTCAGGCTGGCTAGGTCTCCCTCTCAACAAAACAGGCATCTCTACAGAGTCTGGACCCTGGAGGATGAACAAGCACCAGTGCCTCCAGCTTACAGTGGGAGGGCTGTCCCTGCAAATTCCTGCATCTTGATGGCAGGTGCACAGCTCCCTAGGGTAGGGAGAAGGCAGCAAAGAAAACAAGTCTCTTGGAGAGTAACAGAAGAGCTGGAGAATACAGAAAGGCTGGCAAATTGCACTTTCCCCTCCCCAGCAATCCTTTAAAAAGTTACTTTTTGTAAGACTTTGCAAAGACAGAACTTTAGGTGGAATTCAGGAAGCTGATTCTCACCAGCAAAGCTGTTTTTAAGACCACAAGAACAGACTCCTGTGAATAAAGGATTTCCTTGCTTCCCTGGAGCTGAAACACAACATTTGCTGCAAAGACTCTGTATTGTAATGAAGCTTAATGGAGAACAGAAACTTTGATCCAAAATGCATTGGGGAAATTCCACACCATTTACCTCATCATTTAACTGCAGAGCAATGCAGTTCAAAACACACAGGGATGAAGATCTCCTATATAAACATGGTTCAGCCTACAAACACAAACATGACTGAAAAGTATTCTCAACAGCAAATATTTAAGGTAATTCTCAGTGTAGCCAATGCCTATGCAAATATAGTAAAAACCATTTTTACAAGGATTACACATTATTCTGAGTGGTTAAAAAGTGATGTATTTTTTTAAAACCATAAATATACCTGCTCCATTGATGTTTCATGAAGTTCATTGAGGTTCAGTGTGTAAATACCTTCTTCTGCTCCAAATATCAAGTACTGGTCTTCAAACACAAACAAAAAGAGGTAGAAATCCTGATTTTAGGAAGGCTATGTACACCTTTACCAAAAAAATACATTTACACACATGGAAGCAAATCAAACTATAACAGTTACAGTATTTCAAAGTACAGAAAATTAATCCTGGTAAGGAAGCTTTAATTTATGAATGAGGCTGTTTTAAGTCATTAGAAAAGCTCAGGGGGTTTTTTGAGTAATAATTGAAATTTTAATAAAAAGGAACTGCTAAAGATTTACCCTTCCCTAATTCCAGTTTCTAAAAAAATCCAAATATTTTCTTGCTGACCAGCTCAGCAGTTTGTCTATACAGCTCATAATCAAAGGGTGCAATGGCAGGCAAAGTGAGTACAATATTATCAACCATCCCTTTTATCAGGCTAGATATTAAAGCACTAAAATTTATGCAAAAATAAACAGCTGCAGAATCCTGTAGGGCCAGAAAGATCTCAAGGGAAAAAGTATCAAGTGAACTATAAAGAAATCAGTCTCAGCTAAGACCTCCAAATGTCAGATTTTTTACAAATAAAGTGGGATTGTCTTCTTTTGGACTAAAATCTTGAGAAGAGCCTTTAACTTCAATACGTGATTTATTCTTTTTAATCAAGGCCAAAAACATCACCTAATATATCTTAAAACCAACACAACTTTAGACAGAAATGGCATAATTAAAGAATGACTCCTGCTTATATGAATATATGTCTGTTTTAAAAGAAATAGTCCTGCTCATGTAAGCACTCTTGAAATTCAAGGAGAGGACAAAATAGGTAAAATACTCATCATATAGTACCTCTTGTATCTGGATTTATCCAAGATGTTGCACAATGAATTTTTAATGGACAGCCATTGAAAACCTTTGAAAAGCAAGCACCCATCTGTAGAAGTAAAAATATTAAATACATACGTTTGAAAAATTAAAATGCAACCTTCCCAAAAGGATTATTTTTACTTCAAGTAGTAACAAAAGGTTAAGAGTCATACCACTGGCTTAGCATTGCTAAGTCATATTAGATTTTTTAAGTGAAAAAACAAACACTACAAACATTCAAAAAATGTGCTCTTTCACCCTGCTCCCAACATGCATCTGCATGACTCAGCAATACTCACATGTACTTTAGGTGTGGGAGGAAGGCCATTACTAATTGGTTTCTAGAAAATAAAATTAAAAATTATGTTTACACTCGCACTGCGCTTGAGCATGAATATTCCCTCCACACACACAGCATAACCACAAACACTCAGATAATTTTCTTTCATTAAATCTCCCTGAATGTTTGCACATTCAGACCATATTGTGCAATATTTTCACACTACAGTGGTGCCTGTAAGGATGTAATTTTCAGTACTAGAGAGTTTAAGCAATGTTGTAACAATTGCTCACCCTTTCAGTATCACAGCATTAAATGTTACCACTCAGTGCTAAATGCACTTTCCTGTGTCAGTATCAATTCCTCCTACCACAAATAAGCTTCTGAAGAAACATATTTTACAGGTGAACACACAATTTCAAATAACAAGTTCAAAGCTGTCCAGGTAATCCTACTTTCCCAAGTGCTGCCAGTATTACTGGCACTTCCTTAAAACAAAACAAAAACTCATCACCACGTTTCTAGTCTATTTCCTCTTCACTTCTCACAAAAAAATTACATTTCCAGCCTCACACTTGGAAGGAGCCCTCAAAGAGGGCAGTCTCATGTTACATTTCATCTGCTCTAACTACAGCAGGTTCCCTTCCCTCATTTCCCAGTTTGCTCAAGCAGTCATTGCTCAGTGCAAGACAAGACATGGCTCTCGTGATGTCACTTAGGTGTGGGGAAGGGCAAGTAAATTGTACATGTTGTGACTGTGTTTGTTTCTAAGGAAAATGAAACACTGACAAACTTCACCTTTCAGTCTGTATCACAACTAGAAAATCAAGGAAAACTCTGAGTCAAAGTAAACAAGATGCCATCCAGCATCCTTTCCCTTTTAAAGAGCACGCCTGTCCCTTTTCCTTGCACATGTAGAACAATCAAGACAACTCTAAAAGCACACCCAGAAGCTTAAATACCTACCAGCATTTCCTTCTTTTCTTTCCTTGAAAAGCTGGTGTCTCTAGCTTCATTCTGTTGATGTGGCAGTTCCTCTCTCTCACCATTTAATTGCACAGAAGTGACTCCATTACCTAGAAAGATTCATATTTAAAAATGCGTTCCCCTGCCCTCACCTCAAAGAGTAATCTAGCCTAAAAACTCTTCTAAGTGGGCCAGAATTTCCAACTAAGTCAGAACACATAGTATATACAACATAATATCAAGTACCCTAATTAATTTCTGAAGCATGCATGTTCCTACACGTGCACATATCCACGGAGCCACATTCAATCCCAGTCTGTAACTTCTGGTAATTAATGTAACAACTCCAACATAAAGGAGCACAGAAAGGGATGCAGTCACAGTTAGGAGGGAAAATGTGCTGACCACACCTAAAGAAATACCTGCCAATAGCTAACCCTTCAATGATTGATCCTTTAGAAACACAGCCTTGTTAGAGGCCAATCTTTACCAAGTCAGCTGCAGTACTAAGTATGAGGCAAGGAAAAGCCACCAGAGTAACAACTCAGAGGTGACACTGAGCTGCAGAGAAGCCAGGCCAAGATAAGTCTCAAGGCATCAGACTGACAAAGGCAGAAAATGAACAGTCTGAGCAGACAGGGAGCATAATTACCTCTGCACTCCCCAGTCCATTAGGTACAAAAGCAAACTCTGAAAGCTGAACTCTGTTCTTGACGTGACAAACGACAACAACAGCTGACACACTGACCCTGACACCTACAAACACTTTGCTACCACTCCTGATACTCCACATTACAAGCCTGTTGCTTAGGAAAGCAACTGTGTCACCAATGGCATCAGCAGGAATTGTGTCAGGGACTTGGAGAGAAGGTACGTTTGACCCTCTTAAGAGTTAAAGCATGCTTTCCTCAGGAATTTTGGCTTTCATGCACTTTTTTTACTTGCCCACCATAGAAAAATTACCTCAGTATCTTTCAATGTGTGCACAGCTAAGAATACAGAAACAAAACCCCACTAGATTATTTAAGAAATACTTGTCTACCCCTTGGGGTCACTTTTATTACCTAAAGGATTAGATTTCTGTGGGGGTAACCGAGGAGGTGGTGGTCTGGGTGGAACATGAGATGTAGATTTTGCTGGACTCTCTGATGTTGGGCATCTCTTGATTGTCCCTTGATTTTCATTTTCAGAAGAGTAGGTTTCTTGGGGGATAAATATGGATTTAGGCTGAAAGAGACACAGTAATAATCAAAACATAATGAAAAAAGATTCAATGCCACTTATCAGTGAGGATAAAACCCAACACTGCAGCATTGAGATCCTGAAATTTTCACAAGTAAAGAGCCACCAATACAGTAATTTAAATATTCTCCATTTATTTATTTAAAGTGCATTCTTCTTCTGAGCAACCAAATCCCCCTCACTTACCTTTGGTGGTAAAGGAGGTGGCACTTTAGGTTTCATAGTAGCACTGTAAAGAGAAGAAACAAAACAAAACAAAACAGAGAGAGAAAACTCAAATTGCAGTCTTCAACAAAATACAGGGTTTTATAAATGCCATACAAACAAATACCATTAACTTGTCAAGAGCACTATTACATCCAAGTACCTGCATCACAAATACTTCCAAACATTTTGTTATACCTCAGATAGTGCAGGAAAACAAGGATCAGAGGTTCCCCCCAGAGAGTGTCATGAACTGCTTTGCTGAAGATGCACAAACTTGTGCAGAACAAAGTAGGCAGAAACAGAAGAGGTCTGACATTTGCTCTGTCGAGAGGAGAAACTTGAGGGGATCAGTGAGCTGAAGGTGAGTTACAAGGACACTAATGAAGGTCATTCCTTGGAAAATTTGCACTGATGGCTTAGAACAGCCTGACACATAAAAGTAAAATCCAGCTGCAGTGGGCAGCTACCCTCTGTTTAGGTTAGTTGGTGGATTTTTGGTTGATGAGTCTCTTTTGTCACAGAAATCTTGGGAAAGAAAACTTTCATGCTGAACAGCTTGGGCCAGCAGCACAAGATATTATCAGAAAACAACACAGCTGAAGCATCAGGAGCATTGTTCCTCTCCTGGTTCTGTTGTTTAAAAAAATATTCAGTATTTAAAAAGAAAACATTAAACTCTGAAATTCTGCATGTTTTGAAAACCTCTTCCACTGTCCTGTTTCCTAATCTTTTAGGAACAGAAAATTATTTCCAGTAAATAAACTAGGAATACAGCTGTGAAAACTTGACATTCTTCCACAATATTTTCCTTATTTTTAAATTATGTTCCAAGTATTAAGATATCTGCCTGTTTGTTTACAGGCCAACAACTCGTCTGCTTGGCTTCATTCTTTTCAGGAGTTTCTGTCCTGGCATCTTATCTGTTGTTTGCATTTCAGAGAAGCTGGAAGGGGATTCTGAGAACAAGTTCCCCTGTGTCATGTACTTCAGCTGCTTTGGTGGTAGAAATTATCTTCTCTTAGTAATATGGGGCCAAGCTGAAGTCCTCAGTCATGAAGCTCTATTTGCTTTTGTATTCTTCCTGCATTTCAGACAAGCAATGTGACTGGGCAGCCAAAGAAAGCAAAAAGGCAGCAATCTGGCCTGGATGTGCCAGATGTTGTACAAAGGACTGTGTGCCCTTGTTTCACAGGAGGGCTGAGGTGCAGTTTGTCACTGCTGTTCCTGCAGGGCAGTGCCCCAGTAATTTCTGCTTTCCCAGTTGCCATAACCAGGAAATTCAAGCATGGGCAGCCTTGCTGCACATGAGAGAAAAACAAATATCAAAACAATCAAAATGATTAAATGAAGAGTGATAACTTTATATTGTTCTCTGAAACATGGATTCTCTGCTGCTACAATCACCAAGTTTCCAGCAGTGGCAGCAGTTTGGGCTGGAATGGCTACACTGGATTCACTGGTTTTGTTCTGGATCTGAAGGGAGAAGTGACTGATGTCACAGGTGCTCCACCTCACAGAATATAAATCAAACCAAAGCCTTGAACCTTCAGTGGGCTCCACAGGAAGATACTCAAGACCAGGCAGATGAACCAATAACTGCAGCAGATACCAAGAGAAAGGCATAGATGCAGAATCTGTCTGACCCAAGGCTGAGGGATTCAAGTTTTTACACACTGTCAGGCCCTCTCTGTAGCGCCAAAGTACTGAGGATGAAATACCAGAAGAAACAAAGAATACCAAGACAATCCTGGCAGACTATCAGTGACTACTGGTCCCCAGGGCCAGATGAATTAGAACCTCTCCAGAAGGTATTTTCAGGATGCTTCTTGCCAAACCTAAAAACCAGAATCTACAGAAACACAGCAGCTGAAGCCAGTGCTGTCTGGAAGTTCTGATGGAGCTCATGCAAGGAACAAGGATCTCAAAGCACTGGACAAAGAAATCTGTGCTTGCACTCCAAGACAGCAGGGATCAAGAGGTTCCAAGCCCTGGAACATTACTGAAGTTGATGATATGGGCCACAAACAGAGCAAGAAGTGTGGGTGGGAAAGAAACAAAAAGGTTTGAACAGACAGAGCTGTACACAAAAAAAACATCCAGAGGTTCCTATGGATAGAGGAACCACGCTGAGGTGGCTCACAAAAGCAGTAAAATCACTCAAAAAAGAAAAGAAAGAAAGAACCAAATAGTTTGGTTCTCTACAAGAGAGAGATGCCAGCAATAGATAACACACGTTTTAAAGGTTTCTTGTATGAATCAACAGCATTCCAAATTATCCATTAACAGAAAGCAAATAAAAATTATGTCCCAATGGCACCATTCTTTTTGGTCTTTACACCAGATTTCTTTAGGAATGCAAATCTACACATACAGTGATGTAATCTAGCAACAACATTAATCTTCAAAAGTGCTATAACAAAAAAAAATCCCAAGTTGTTATAGAATGTGATTCAACCTTTTTTTAAATACTTATTTATTCAATAATCCGATTTTATTTATTTTTACAAGAAGGACTTACTGTTTAGAATCATCATCTGCATCATCATCATCTTCTAAATGTGCCACATGTCCCCTAAGAAAATGAACAAGGTACTATGGTGAGTTATATTAAAATTACCTTGACTGTTGTGAAAGATGCTGAGCTCAAAATCTACTTCTTTTATAGAATTTTACTGTCTTTTTTAAATCATTATTGTTCTTTAAAGTACAGCTGCAATCTAGACAACTATGCCTCTCTCACAGGCTCTCAGCAAGCACAGGGACAAACAAGAATCAGTTGTGACAGACAAAAAAAATCAATGCACAAATCACTTTTGAAACATGGAGAGGAAAAAAGAAATAGAATTACCGCTGATGTAGTTCTTCTTCAACTGATTTTAAGAGACTCCTTCAGCATTAAATAAGAACAAGAACATAATTTAATTGTGGTACACAAGCACAATTAAAGCCAGAACAAAAGCACCTATGATTCTATCAGTAAATAATCCAAAGCATGTTATTTCAGCTGGCTTTCAGAATATTCATCCAGCATCCAATAAAACAAACACAGCTGCAATTTTTTAAAATTTATTGTTCGCACAACACCCTTTCATGTGTGTTTATTAATTAATATATTGCTATTAAGTGCAATGGTCCTTTTTCCTCTTTCTATAAAAAAGGACTGTGTTACTTTAATTCAATTGAAAAGAAATTCATAAGCAAATCTTAATACTAAACAAAATAAACAGACTAACAAGTATGAAACTACTGTTGGGATAAATTAATTCTTCCCTGGTTAATTTTTCTAACATTCTGAATTTCATACTCATGTTTTTGTCTGAAAATGCAGAGAAGAATCACAGGACTAAGGAACAAGAGGCTTTCAAAATATATATATCAGTATTTATCAGGTTTTTCCCCCAGTTAAAGCCTATGCAAAAATACCATGCTCTATGCATAGGTTTTCTGCATTTTTAGTATGATTTAATTTAGCACGTCAAAGCTAAGCATCCTAATTCTGGCATGCATAAGTGTAATTGTGTGTAAAGGGAAAATTACATGGAAAATTATTTCATAAGATTAATGTATCAAGATGATTAAAGGTATGAGCATGAAGTGAAAGGGCTTGCTAAGAAAGGTAAGTTTTATTTTTTAAAGCATCTATAACTGCAAGTTCTTAGTGCACTACAGGATAAAGAAGGGCATAAAGTGATGTCAAAGAGCAGCACTGGCAGTTCCCAGATGAGGTGAAATTGTGCTCTCTGGGACTTATCATGCAGAATTATTTTGTAAACAAGCAGACCAAGATAACAGCTCTTAAAAGGAAGCTTACACCAGCACAAAGACAAGATGGTCAATACAGGCTCAGATACTGAAAAGTGCTGTGATTCTCTATCATTAGAGTTACTATTATTTTAGGAATAAACAAGTGATTTTGGGATTTTAACTGACAGGAACAAGTCTGACCTATTTCACCACATCCATTTCAGCTAATCTGTCCTTCTATTAAAATAGTCCTGAATGAGTTAAAGACAGAAAATGCAGTTGCTTACTCACTTATTTGCACCCAAAAAGTAGCCACACTGAGGACCATGGCCATATTCTAGCTGTAGATCCTAAAACAAAAGAGAATGAATCTTTTAAGATGAACAGGTGAGCACCAACACACACCCTGCCCCTCTGCAACGCCTGAGATCCCAAACAAGCTGAATCCTCTGGCCTTCCTGCCCCCTAACACCACCCTCAGGCCCACTGCACCCCAAAATCTCCTCTCTGCCAACCTGCTCCACCTCTAACTCCTTTTAACTCTGCCCCTTCCTTGCACACAAGAGATCCTTTGCTGAAATAAAGTCAGCTGCAGAAAAGGAAATGAAACAACAAAAATAATACAACAACAAGAGAAAAAAAATAAAATTCAGGACTTTGCAATCTACCAGACCCCATAGAGAACCCAGCTACTCCTCAATGGCACATTTAGAAGTCATTTCAGAAGGGGAGTAGCTCTGGCAGGGAGCCTGAAATCCTTTAGCAGAGGGAAACATTTAAAAAATGAGCAGAGAGGACAATAAGTGCTTTTATCACACTGATTATACCAATATTTATGAAGACCTTTTCTTTTGAGAAAAAAACCCATAAAACAGAATTATCGAAGTCAAACACTCCAGCAATCATGGAGTGCAGGCTACACAGAAAAAGATGTGGCAATAGGCCTTCAACACTATTTTTAAATAAACACCATAATGGTATCAATATTTAATGCATTAATGGAATACAGGGACCCCACTGAAGCACAATCAAATCTGCATCTGCTGGGAGAATACTGCTATAATTACAGTCTTTTTTCTTCAGCTGGATCACAACAGGAGAAATCTGAGCATAAATTTGCTCCCAAAATAGTGAGTGCAGGAGCAAGAAATTACTGATCACCTAAATGAGTGATAAATGGAGCTACACTCTTCCTTCTCAGGAAACATTTTAAAGGTCTCCCAATATGTTCTGTTGAACAGGCTCCTTTCAGCTGCAACCCATATCAAAAAGCATCTCACCCTCCAGCAAGAGGCCCAGATACCCAAGCTTTAAGAGGAATAAATCTGGATTAGATGGGGCTGATCTTTCAAAAGGGCATTTTTAAAAATCAGAGAAGTCTCACACCAGATGTGCCAGTGTTCCAAGCTTCTGAAGTAGAAACCACTGCAGCCCTCAGCTCCAGACTGAAGGGCAATCACGTTAACACAAAGCTGTAAATATTGGGTTTTGCTTGCCAAGGAGTTTCAGGTTGTTTACTGCACCCTTTAGTCTGCCCTGTAAAGCTAAGTAGTAGTTTGCACATGGGTGTGTCTACCACAGCTGTCAGTAGCATTTGGTTGCTTCAGTGACTTCACATATTTTCCCAAAAGAAGTGAAATATTGTGGAGAAACCACTATGTAACTGATAATTACCTGACGTAAAAGAATGGATAGATCAGAGGGCTGAACAAAAATTGCAAGTGCAAGCCTGGTGGCTTGCATTTCCTGAACCATGGAGAGACTGACTTTTCAATCTCTGAATCAGCTTTATTATACATCTTTGTTCTAGAATTAAATGATCCCCCAAAGCACCAAACTCCATCCACTTCCATCGCTCAGACTCCTCACGGTGGATGCTCTGCAATCCACCAGCAAGAAACAGATTCAGCTTTCTTTGCTCTGAGTACTTCTATTATTTCTGTGCCATCTCAGAAACTTCCACCTGCAAGCAGAGATGTTCTGAGGACTCAGGCTCTAATCACAGAGCAGGAAATCACAAGACTGGAAACGTAAGATGTCACCAAACTCACGAGCAAGGAGGTTAAACAGGTTGTGTGAGTCTCAGTAAGAGGATGCCAGAACAAAGACTGGGAAACTCTTGAGAAAGGTAACCCCAGAACAGTGTCAGGAAACCTTAGATTTTCACCCTGAAGAGACAAGCCTTCAGTGTTGCAAAATGCTGGGCAGACCCAAAATGTCTGTCCATTTGAATTTCCACACTGTGCAATGTATGGCTATAGATACACTGTACAGCAATGACAAAGAAATTTTTAAGAGAAAATAAATAAACCCCACCTAAAACAAAAGGAGCCCTCTTCTGCCTCCAGACCTTTTAAGTGTTACTAGATTTTTCCTTATCAAAGATGACATCTGCCAGAATTACTTATGTTTAAATGTTTTAAAGGGCAAAACCTTTGTTTTGATTCCATTTACTGTTGTGTAACATCCATTTGACTATGATTTTAATTGGACATACACACTCTTCCTAATCCCTTTAAACATTGCTGGTTTTCACTCCAAAGGTAGGATCAAGTATTCCATTACCAGGGAAATTTTTCCTTTTGACCTCTTGATAAATACTGAGAGCTAGAGAGGTTTTAAGAAGTGAAATACATTTTTCTTCTACTTTCTATTTCAAATACACACAGAATTTATAATTTTGTATTAACTAAAGCTCTTCTAGCTACATATTTGATAGAGAACCATTGGTAAATACTGCATGTATCCAG
Organism: Hylia prasina; assembly: GCA_013397195.1. Classification (NCBI taxonomy): domain Eukaryota; kingdom Metazoa; phylum Chordata; class Aves; order Passeriformes; family Sylviidae; genus Hylia; species Hylia prasina. The sequence continues at coordinate 47,487 of VYXD01014767.1, read as the reverse complement.
CAAAGCCTCCAGTGAGCTGTTATACTGCACCACAACACCCAGTAGAAATAGATTTTTTCCAAGCCACACATAAAGGTATGAAATCTTATGAGTTATGGATTTCTACTGAGAAGAACATATTAGCATTAATTACTAACTTATGCAAAGTTACCCATCAACTTTATTGATCTACATTAATATTTTAATTTTACATACATACATACAACACTGGTTAGTTAATTAAAGCTCCCTTTAGATCTGACAAAATTGACACAGAACAAATCTAAGTGACTGGACAGATATATTCCAATAGAATCTTGAGTTTTGAATCTTGAATAGAATATCATGGCTACAGCCAGTAGCAATGAGAAGAGGTCTGTGATCTTGGCATGGAATCAAAGATCCAAACCCAGGTTACAACAGCTCATTCCTGAAATAACCCATCTGTGTACCAGATCAGAGTGCTCTTTGCTGGTAGGACTGCTTTCAAAAAAGGTCATACAGGGAATAATTAGCAGTTCTTCTCAACAGCTCAGGTAACATTAAAGCTGCCATGTAGAAAGCCACATCGTACCCTCAGATAAATCCCATGTGCAAAGTAATCAACGACTAAAAAGAGTATTAAAAACAGAATAGAGATTTCCTCAAAATATCTGATAGTTGCTAAGGCATGAAAAAAGTTCCCAGGGAATGAGCAAATCTACAATACCTTCTGTGGCCTAAATTTACAAGACCTGCTATTCAATTTCTGCAGAATTTCACTGTAAGTTAACTGCTACTGTATCTTTAACAGTCTTATCATCCTAATTTGTTCTATAGGGCTGGGCTGTCCTGGAAATCTATTTTTTGGTGTTCAGGCCTTCAAAAACAGAACAATGTATACAGCAAGCCAGCAATTCACAGTTACTATATGTGCACACATAAGACTAAGACAAAACAGGAACATGAAGAACTCTAAATGACAGGAAGTAGCATGTGCAAAAAAATCTCAAAGGATGGAAGGCACCCAAGAAAGTTTCTGAGGAACTAGTTGTCTAGTTGCAGAAAAAAGAAAAATTGTTCATCCTGAAAGACAGAAGAGCTTGTATCTGAAGCAAAATGGTCTGTTGTTTATTTAGCTATGAATCAAAGGCATATATTTGTAGAAGGTGAAAGAGAAGCACCATCTTGTCCTTTCTGAATACAATTTGCATTAAGGGATATTGGGGTTTGGATACAAAACTTTCCCTGCAAACAAGATCTGTACTGAATTTCTCCATTCTTCTGGTAGATCCAGGTGTCTCAGAAAAGCTCAGGCAGAAGGAGGGGAAGAAGAAAAAGAGAGGAATGATTTTTAGGGGTAGCCACATCATAGGTGTCAAATGTTTGAAAGGTAACTTGCATAAATTGCCATATGATCCAGCTGTGCAAAATCCTGGCACTCACTCCCCAAATTTGCTTTCAACTGCATGTGGCCCAAAATATGCCTCAATCTATGATAATTTTTTAAAATTATCTTAGCTCTGCAAAGGAGTTGTCACTTATGAGATTTTCTAAAACCAGTACAACAGCAGGGAAAGAGCCCAACAGCAGTAGGTGTTACTTCATGCTTGTGAAAAAGTATAATCATTTCCTCTTGATAACATTGGAAAGATTCATGTACCCCTTCTCAAAGAACACATCTGAAAGCAAAACTGTCAGAGCAGGAGTGGGAGACACAGAATCTCTGATTAGTGCATCCTACAGAAGAATGAGCCAACCAGTAATTACCTCCTCTAGGGGTTAGATCTTACTGAAGAATCTCACAAATACATTACCACCAACTCAGAATTCTCCACTTTGATTCACAATGAGCACAGGAGGATGTGAAGAAAGCAGTGAAACAGAAAGTGCTGTTGAGTGACTTTAAAAACACATCTCATGACTGTGACAACAACAATACTTGGTAAGTTTTATAAAAGTCACAATTTTTCAAGAGTGTATGGAACAGCATGGGGTAGAAGAAGGATGGGAAAGGACAGACCAGTTATGAGACATGTTCTCATTCTGCTCTTAGACCCACAGATACCAGGCTAGCAAGATATGTGTCAACACAGAAAGTAGCCTTAAAAAAAAAAAAAAACACAAAAAAAACAAAAAAAAAAAAACCTAAAAAGTGTTAAACGGCAAAGAGGAAACCAAAAGAAAACCAAACTGAAAAGCCAAAACCACACTCTCAAAACCAGAGGAACTGCACAGGATGGGGGTGTTGCCACCAGGTAGGAAATCCAAGCTACTGATCTCAAACCAATTTGTGAAACACTCTTACAAGGAAGCAATACAGACATTTCTTTCCAAGAAAGGCAAAGACAGTCTAAGCTTTCACTAATTATGTTTCTGGCAGATTCAAGTCACATCAGGCCAACAGATGACATAACAAACATACAGAAAACCCCTAGGAACAAGAAACATCCCATAAAACCCAAGACATTCTCAAACACCCCCGTTTCCCATCTTCTTCTTAGTGCACTTAAATTAAACATCTCAGAAATCCATGCAAGTTATAAATGAATGCTCTCCATTTAGTGCAGAATGTTTCTTCCTTTTGCTCAACAGTTTGTCCAAGACTTGAATGCATTACTTATCTAACTGCACAAAGAGCAGAGAAATAAGAAAACTCACTTCGTAGAGTAATTTCTACACTGTGATGCCAACAAACCAAATTTTTCAGCAGCGCAGCGACAGAAAATTTGGAAAATGTATCAGACTTTAAATGAAGCCAGATGCCATTGAAACAGTTAAGAACTCACTTTCTATTATTTCTATTAAGTGTATATTCATTCTGTAACATAATTACCATCTGGAGAATTCAGAGATTTACACTTAGATAATTTTATAGTCTTGCATGGGATCATTTAGAAAACCTACCAGACAAAAATACAAAGGAAATGTTTCTTCTATTTTCAATCACCCTCCAAAAAATTAACAAATGATGCACCATATGGCAGTGAAGAAATCAGAATGAATGCGTAACACTGAGCCCCGTCTATAAGAGTGATTCAAGTAAATATGAATACAGATTAAATATTGTCAATGCTGCACACAGGAGTTTCTTTCTACACTACAGAAACTCACACTTAGACTAACAGTTACACTGAATGGTTTTTATACAGATGAAAACACCACTACTACAACAACAGGACAAAACATGAAAAAGGAAAACAAGGACAAAACTAACACTGACAAAGAAAGGCATAAGACGAAAAATACCAGGTTAGATCTTGCAGTGTAGTATATGTCTTCTGAATTGTCCAAAAAATCGCTACTGTCAGGCTGTTCATTAGACAGAGATCAAGAAAAGCAAATTATTTATATTGTGACTGAAAGCCAGGTGCACATAACAGTAAATTTTCTTGTTAAAAATAAATACTGTTAGTTGAAATTCAAAACCACGTTAAGACAGTTCTGGGGGTAAAACACAGCTAAGGGGATGGTCACATTACCAAACACCAAGATGATGAATTGTTGTTCATCACCTGAGCTGTGGTGATGTGTGGCAAACTGTCCCAGCAAGAGCCCAGCTCAGCATCTCAGTGCAGCACTGCCAAGAACTGCCCACGCTGCAGGGTCCAGTGCTCTGTGCACTCACACATGGAACTGAGTGCAAGTTTAGGCACACTGGGTGAGACACAGGCAAATGCATCACAGCTGCTTTAAGGAGAACAGATCCACTGTTACTGCTGGAGGAAGAGTCATCTCCCACTTCCATTTCAAAGACTTTGCCAGAGTGGGTAGACTTACAAACTTCTCCCACAGACTGGTTTATGCTGAGGCCCTTTGCAAAAGCATCCATTCTTTGAATAGGTTACTTGTTTGCAATTTGCCATGCCAGTTTAAATTGTCCACTGGTTCTTCAGCTAATCCATAACTACATGCTTTTAATTTGGCCTCTGGACCCAACATCATTATTTTTGAAATGACAGGTCTGTTTTATCTGGGAAGAACATATCATGTCTGCATGTTTCTTTCTGACATAAGGCATGGAGCAGTTAACTTTCCTCTTCAGAAAGATCCAAACAAACAGAGGTGTTCTGTACAGACAGGGAGATGAGGCAAGTTCCTTGGGCAGGTTTCACATACGCAACATCTTACTAGAACAGACAATGTTAAGGTATTTTCTTATCAGCAGAATTAGTCTGGATGGATCAAGTCCCTTCACCAAGCAGCCAGAACTCCTGAGATGCCCAAGTGCAAAGGTCCTGACTACTGACACACAGTGCAGGAAATGCCTCGAGTCCCCTTCCAACAGCACCTGTCAGAGAACTGCTCTCAAAAGCTGTGCTATAAACCCCCTAAAAAATCTCCCTCCAGTTTAGCAACTTGAGCTCCTAAGGGGCAATGAAAGCACCACTGCCCCATGGAGTAATCCACTATGGTTTGTATAGTCAGTGACCCATAAAAAGAAAGAAATGGGAAAAATATTTCTAAAACTTCAACCTCTCCACTAACACCTTTTTACAATTATGACTCTGTGTGTGTACAAACAAAACTCTTAATGAGCAAAAGCATGATCATTTCAACTATACAATGCTTCCAATTGTATTTTGTTTACAATCCAGACCATGCAACAGGGAAGCAAAGACAAAACCTGGAATCAGCTCAAAAATAATTTTGAGTTAAATGATGGGTTCATGGTGGAAGCACTGCCTTCATTATCATAGTTAATAAAAATTTACATAACCAGGGCTCCTAAATGATGCTGTTACGTCAAGGTCTAAGTAACACATCTGAAACACTTGTGTAAATCTTGCATGTGATTTGGTAAGCTGCTCTCCCCCACCTCAAACAGGCACCAGAAACTGAGGCTCCCTGCTCAGCCAGTTCTGAGGATGAACAAGATCAAATACAACCTCATACATCCAGAGTCTGCTGACCCACTACCAAGGGGCAAAGCACTTGGAAGGATTATTTCAGCACAACTACAGAGCACCACAAGGAAGTCTGTGTCAGAAATCCGACTCACATGTGGTTTGTAGGCTACACAAGTACATTCCTAAGTACACACCCTTCCAAAAACCAACTCACAGCAAAGCCACTGTCCCTCCCACCTATTTACTAAGCCAACTTTTTCTCCTGAACACCTGCCCTAGAAAAACAGAGAGAACACTTAAGTCTGCAGTGAGGAAGCAGAGGAGTGTCTTTTTATCCAGGAATGTGAAGAAACTGCCCAAGTGCACAAATGTGGAAAGCAACAGTGTCCAGAGAAGAGAGGAAGCTACTGCAATTGTGAGACAGCACAGACACCTCTTCCCTCACAGCCTGAGTTCTCACAGCCCTTGCACTGATGGGTGCACAGGAAGAAACCACTGGCAATACACCTGGACACAAAATAGCTGCCAGACTCAGCACGGCTCAGCCGTGGTGCAGGGCCACAGAAGGATTATTCACAGAGGCAAGTCTTTCAAAATGCATTGTACCTCTCAATTTTATTATTTCCACTGTCAATACAACAACAAGGGCAATAAACAGTTGAGTGCACACAGGAATTCCACAACTAAAAAGTAACTCTGTAAATAAAGGGAATGATACAGTGGGCAGTGAGGGATAAAAGACAGAGGAAACCTGCAACACAAAGGGCTGTTGCTTAGCACATACAGCACACCCGGCAGAAACCACAAATAAGGAGGTTTGAGACAAAGTGAATGCAGTGGCACAAAAAACTCACTATGATACAACTTGTCAGTTAAATCACTAACAAGTTTAGTAGTACCAAGGAAGCATGCTACACATCTTGGGTTTCTCTTCCCCCACAGGTATTTGTAGGGATTAATGTGTAGTGCATAGCCATGCTGCTTGTTACTCACAAATTCATGGTGTGGCTCTGTCTCTTTCCTCAAGGGTGGATCAAACTTTACTTGGCCAACTAAAGGGGAGAAAAGGAAATCAACAAGTTGGACTGCAGTCAGACAAGACTTAGCTCCAAAGGCTAACAGAAAAGAAAAATTCAGTTTAATGAGTGTATCATATCCCCACTGACAGAAACTTGTGACACATGGACACACCAAACTTGTGCCCTAGAAACCAGTGTGCACAGAAAGTATCTTTTATCACAAAGGCAGCCCAATCACCATTTGCCTCACCTTCCCATTAGAAGGAACAGGAAAACCACTGAGCAAACAGGGCAGTGAAGTGTCCTCCTTAGAGGTGCACTGCAGCTGTACCTTACAGAACAAACTATCCATGGCATGAATTCACTGTTGGATTTGTTCTTCTGAGAGACTCACTAGCACTAAAGAGTGCTGAATGAAGCTTGGCATGAATTAACTACATTTTCCAGGACAACTCTTTGGCAGGGCTTCTTGAACGCTCCTACTCTTGATTTTACCTTAAGAAAAGGTAGCTAAAGCTCTAAGTATTGCTCTAATTTAATTCAAGCAAAATAATTACTATAGCTTGGGGGATGGAGTCTGCTTTTAATGGCCAGTGATCAACCTCCTCCCTTCCTGACCTCTGTGATTGTTTCAGTTCAAAAGCAAATCCAAGATACTAAATCAAGGAAGAAAAAACAATCCTTTGTCATTTTGTTACCCAGTTCAATCTGGCACTGGTCTGGATTCCTTGCTGGAGTAACACATGGAACTATTTCAATCAGCTCTCACAAGAGCTCAGGCTGGGTCTTGTTCAATTAGGATGAAGCAATAATGAACTCTGCTGAAATGCTGACCAAGGGTGTATACAAAGATTTTACAGAGCTTATATCCTGAGGTGAAACAGTCTAAGCCTTTATTTTCCTATGCATCACTAAAATGTTTCTATGTATGTCAGACACCCAAAATACCAGCTGAAATAATATCAATGATTAAATACATCATATTGTCACATTACACGTGCTTACAGTTTATTTCAGAGCGTGTCTTTTCTTCTCTCCCATTTCTACTTGTTGAATGAATTCTGTGAGGCACAACAAGAGGCTAGAAGTGAAAAACAAAATATTTAATACCAAAATATACTCACTTGAAACCCTGTATTGTGTTACAGCTATTAGCAGACTTCTTTAGCATGACATAAAAAAAAAAGAAATCAAGTGAAAGCTAAATGTAAAGATTGCATGCATTTTTAATGTATTAAAGTTAGATTTATTTGGAGACATTGTAACTGTTGAGTGCCTTCAGTATAAGGGAACACTGCATTTGAGCAAATAAAGCTAATGCTGGCCAGCACTTGTCTTTGCCCATTTAACATCTCCTTTTTTCACCATTCAGTTTAAGGGTATTGGTGGTTTTTAAAATAAGCAGCAAGACTAAATCTGACTTACTGGCAGATTTCATTGCATCAGATACTGAAATCATTTTCCCAGCTTTCAACTTAAACTGATTTCTCCAATGTCATCAGTTATATTATTTAAGCAGATGAGAAATCTACCTGAGGTTTCCAAAGCTGAATAGAAAGGAATGTTTCTGGTACTCCTGCGCTGTGTGGCAAGAGAGATAGCAAAATTTCTACAAATTCACTTTCACATTTATATTCCACTTCTATTTTTTCCCTGAATTTCCATTTACTTCTCTACAGGATGAAGTGTTCTGCACTTTAAGACCTGGCTTTCTTTTTTTGCCTCTGTTGGATTTTCTCTCTTCTTCCTACACTCACCACTGCAAGTTCTCTTAGAAATATGGGGCATTCTGCACCCTTGCTCACTGCCCCAGGGCCCATGGTGAGCATCTCTGCATGTGAATCACCCTTTTGTTACCAATACTACATACTTTCACAGTCATGAATAGCTCAGAATCTCTGTTTATTCCTCAAATACTATCTGCAAACATGATTTCCCTTCTCCCCATTTCATCACACACTCTTTCCTTGATTCCTGTTAGGCTCCAACACACGTACATGGTGTTTCACCTCCCATTTTTGTTCACTTGGCTCTTCCTTGAAACTGGAGAGACCTACAGATCATGGATGTATTTTCTCCCACATCTCTCATCAGCAGGTTTTTTTGTTTCTCACAGCTTGTGTCCATCTTTCCCTTCCACAGATCCCTTTTGTCTACTGTGTGCTCTCTGGGCTTCAAAAGTGGTTGGCAACAGCATGTGAAGGTTTGATCTGACACCATGTGCTGAGAGGATGCTCATTTATAATCTCTCACAAAGAGGCACTGCCTGGCTGTGTCTGATCTTGTGCATCTGTAATTCCAGCACCAGGAGCCCAGCTGCAGCAGGGCTGGGAGGTATTTTCACCTGTGAGCACCTGTACCCCAACACAGATGCCTGTGTTGCACTACAGACACAGCCTGTCCTCCTATCACCTTCTCCATGACCACAGAATTACATTCAGGATCGAATCTTCATCTCTCAGTCATGAGGACAAAGTCCTCAAGTCACCTTGAAATACCTGCACGGACAACAGGCTGATACAAACACCTGACATCTGAGCTGTGCAAGAGGACAAAGGAATGTAGGTTAACTTCCTGACAAATGCCATTTGGGCACAATTTCCATCATGGCACAGGTCTCAAAAGCAAACTTATCCCAAAAACTTGCTGTGTGCTAGGCATAAAACATGAGCACTTTCCTCTTTGCAACCTTTTCAGCTAATATCACATTTATCCTGAGAACCACTGTGAATCACTCACAGAAACAGGGAGAACAGGCAGTGCTCAACATCTCCTAAGCCCAGTGTCCCAACCAGAGATCCTGTCCCTGAATGAATGGGAAATTAAGTGAAGCCCTGCACGAGCTGGGGTAGTGAAAAATACTGGAAATGTCAGTTTCAGATACAGCTGCCAAATGAACAACTCCATGAACAGGAGAACCTTTTTAATCATACCCAAATAATGGCATGGGTTTTAGTTTTCACACATTCAACACTTCACCTTTTAGATTAGAATGATTTAAAAATGTAGTATGGTACTCCTCAGAGGGGTGGCAAATTCAGACCTGCTTCACAGCTCAATCCAAGCAGCAACAGACTGCATCCCCTAAAAGCAGCACAGGCCACGTGAAGACCTGTCACCACACTGGGCAGCAGACTCGCCTTCAAAGATCACTGCCAGAGAGAAAAGCTCTCTAGTCTCCAAAAAAAAGAAAAACAACCCACCAAAAACCCTTAAAACATTACCACCACCACCCAAAAAATCCATAGCTCCAAACAAACTGAGGAGTAGGGCTGAAGCTCTCAATCCTCAAAGGAGTTTTTGGACTATGTTATGCTGTACCACATTTTGTCACTTTTGTTTTGATTGATGCATTTGATCACTTGTGACAAGCACAGGACTGGCCAATCCCTAAATTAACAACTCTAGCTGTCTCTGTGAGCAGGTGAGCTTGGAAGAAAGTTAAATTGTGCATAAAAGAAGCACATACATTTCTTATTCTACTCCTTTTATTATAGGAAAGACCACAATGCCAACAACTGCTCTGCCTGTGGTGAGATTCTCCATCTGAAATGCAAAACTTGCTAAGCTTCTCCACAAACAAGGCACAGTTTTCACTCCTGATACCACACTTCATTATGATTATTATTCATTATTGATCAGTCACAGAGAACTGCAGACAACAGAAGAGCCCTCTTAATGCCAAGTCACAAGGAACAGCTAAGAGTGAACATTATTTTGTAAGCTAAGAAACCTCTGAAAGGGCCTCAGAGCTCTCACTCATCACTGAGCAGAGAGAACTGAAGGACACTGAAGAGCTTATGGTGAGAAGATCCAAGTGAGTCCGTGCAGACTCCACGTGGAATCAGACACCTTTCTCCTAAATGACCTGAAAGCCAACCACACCAAGGGATTTCTTGTGTGTTTGACTTTTTAAATATTTTTTAATCAGAAAAATCTACTAAATTTTTCTCCCACTGCGTACATTTGCTTTTAAAAGTATTGACTATTATTCCATCCTTATGCCTTCATTTCTTTTCCCCTCATTTAAAAAATGTGTAAGGGCTGTACTCCATAACAAAATAAATTAGCTATTTCACTTTGGTTCATTTCCACACTTTTTATTTTAGTTTCTAAGAAAGACTTGGTTCAAGTCAACTTCGTCGTTCAAGGGAGTAAAAAGCTCCTTTAACTTGTAAAATCTGAAAATTAGTCCCTTAAATTAGTTGTCTTTTAAGCTTCTTTTTCTCTGAAGGCATTTTTAGACTAGTTCACCCCAACTAAAAATATGTAATTAAAGAATCAATGGCATTTGTGTCAAAAGGATTACATTTTTTCTTCAAAAAAAACAACGCCATCAGTTAGGGAACTGTAAACATTTGAAAAGTATTCACTAATGTGCAGGAAAGTATGAAGACAGGATGAAGTAACAGAATATTTATCTCTTTTATTTATTAAACACTTCAGTCCTGTGCTGTTTATCATCTTACATAAGCAGACTACTTTTTCCCAGCTGTTTGAGCAGAAAATCAGGAACTCTTTGACAGAACTGTAAGTGAAATCAAGTTTCAGAGTATTCTAAGATGGTAAAATACAATCTGCAAAAAAAACCACACATCAAACCATAGAAGAAAAACAACTACAGGATTATTCTCTCCTACACAGGTATACAATCATTTTTATGAATGCTTTCTTTGCAGATGGAACCATAACTCCACAAAGAAACAGACAGCAGAATGCATGACAGAATTCAGGACTGGAGAAGCAGACCACATTTACTGTTTCAAAATTGTTGAAGAACAGTAATAAAACTTTTGAAGTATTTAACTCTCTTTCTCTTTAAGCTTCCCTTCCCAAAAATATAATGACTTTTTAAGTGCCTGTATGAGTGACAGAACAGCACAACTAAAAGTAAAAGCAAACCTTGAGACTATTCCCAGATCACAAAAAATCCTTTAATCACAATCATTTAGTTTTGCTGGCAAACAAAAACTTCAATCTGATTCTATGATTAAAAGATATTCCTACCTCGGGATCATCATCATCAAAATCATGGTAAGTGGAATGATCAGGATTATTCATTTTATCCAAAAGTTCAATGGCAAGGCTTCGATTTAATGGCTGAGTAACAAAGGGATGCTGCAAGAGGGAAACACAGAGATTAAAATTCTAGCCACTCACATTAAGCCTTTTTTAATTTCATAACTTTTTTTAAAAAACCTCATACTTAAATTTATACCTGTAGCAACTTTTCAGCTGTAGGTCTTTTTTTAGGATTTTTTGTAAGTGCCATTTTCACAAAATGATGGAAACTATTGGACCTGTAAAACAAAGTGTTTAACATTAAAATCAATTTCCCAGTACAGTACATTCATTATCTACTGCAACAAAAAAGTACTTACCATTTCATTTTGTCCTTTAATTTAGGAGGCTGGAAGTTGCTTTTTGTCATTAGAAAAAGTGCTCTGAAAAAAAAGAACAGCAGCATTTCTGTGGTTATGCTGCAATCCACGTGAGATAAATTATTAAACACTTTATTTAACAGGCAGGAAGAAGCCCCATCAGTCTAAGAGACTCAACCAGGACTTTATACACTTATGCACCAGAAGGAGCTGTTACAATTTCTGTCCTGTTCACTCAGAACACTCACAGCCCAGTGCCTTTGCAGTGCACCCAAAACCCACAAGCACACACAGCCATCTCATATAATGGATTATTTAATTAGCTGCATTTACCCACCAAGCTCTAACCCCTTACTAACCTCATTGGATGTAGGTCAAACATTGGAGGCTGAAGTTCAGCAAGTTCTATTGCAGTTATTCCAACTGCCCACAGATCACAGAGTTGGTTATAGCCACCTTTCCTTTCTACTGCAGCAACTTCTGGTGCCATCCTGAATGGTAAAAGATGTTTTTAGTAAACTTTTCACCACAAATCAAACATTCTTTGTGCACATAATATTCTCTTCTTTAAAGCCCTCAATCTATAAGGTGACAGTATATAGAGATGTACACACACATAAGTGCGTGTGTAAAAAATTATGCAATGTACACCTGAAGTTTCCCTCAGTCATCTTCTAGTAACTAATAGGCAGTTTCTAAAATGGTCATTTAGGAGTAAGTGGATGAAATCAATCTCAGACTAAATACTACTCAACAACCAAAGAGCCTAAAGTATAATTATTTAACTACAATAAAATGCACATAATACCCAAATTTACATATTGCCCAGAAAGTGATCCACTGACTTTGAAGAACAGAATTCTAACAAGAGAAAAAGCAATAAAACGTCAGCTTTCTTGTATCCCGAAAGCATGAGACTCATTGTCACCTCTGTATAGAGCACTCCTTGTTTGTAAAGTCTGTCTCACTCATGTCAGGTGACCTCTTTAAGTCAACAAAGTGGTTTCACGTTCTCAGGTGGCAAAAATGAACAAACATAACTGGCACATAAACAGGAATACCTAAAGGAAATGATTTACTTGGAATTGTCACGTGTTTTGAATGGCCAAAGTGAATTCTGAATTTGATTATCCTGCATAGCCCTACAAGGTGGCCAACATGTTAGTACTTCTTAGCTGTGAGCTCTCATCACCTGAAAAGTAGCACTAAATAACTCAATAAATGTAACTCAGATGAAGTCACTCAGAGTGCTCCAGCAGATCAGCCAGCAGCATCTCCATGGATGCATTATTCAAATCCAGATATCCTGTGGTCACAGCACCAAGCCTGCCAAGCACCAAGCAAGTGCTTGGGGATGTCCTGTGCAGGGCTGAGTTGGGCTCAGTGACCCCTGTGGGCCCTTTCCACCCTTATCTGTAGATCTGAAAGCATCAGCAGGTTTAGTGGTAGAACTTCACATCTGCACAACTAAACCCTATTTAGGTATATTTCTTCCAGAGTTCATTAAAAGCCCAATCACTCTAAATCAAAAATGAGGGAGTTACCACAGGAGAGGGGGAGCATGGGTTAAAGATTTCCATGGAAGGGTTACTAGCACTGCAGCTCACCTGCCCTGAGGCACATGCAGATCTAAGGAACACTAAAACATTCACATGGCCTGCTTCGACTCAATTCTCTTCTCTGCAATCTCAAAAATTTTGCTTCCTTGCTTCTGCTCTCAAATCTCTCTGCTGCTTTGCAAAGAACAGATGCTTTTTATCAGCATTTAACCTATGTAATACTTTCAAAGTTATTATTTAAGGTCTTTTGAGAAGCCTGGCACAATTTAAAAGTTACAGGCAAGGACTGAGGTCACCCAGACATCTTGGGAAAAAGACACAAACCAATCACACAATCATGACTGATGGGTGTTTGTGTTATTATGAAAGGGAAGTGAAGCCTTGGTGTGAAGAAGAATGCTAAAAATACTGTGCTTGGCTATTTCAAGTCAATACTTGAACATAGGGTTTTTTCCACTATATATATATTTTTATCTCGCACCTACAATGCTGTCAGACTACAGAATTTTAGTGTCTGTCTGTGAAATGTATGACAGAAGTGCTGTTTTACAGTGGAGAATGTGTCTCATTTACTTCAAGGTGAAAGGGGACAATCACTTCCAGTAGGAAAAGGACAAAATGAAGGCAGAACTTCAGATAAGAGAACTTTCAGATAAGAAAAATTATACACACTAGTTTAATAGGAAAGAATAGAGATGCAGTACAGATAGAACTGTATCACAGAATTCAGTCAGTTTAGGTAAATAAGGGAAAAAATGGCTTAGAGAAACAGTTCATAAGTGGCAAAAGTCTGTGGATCTCTGAAGACAAAGGAAACTCATCAACTGAAAAGTTGTAGAAAAGATGTATCTAGGCTGGAGGGGAAATAACATAAAACACCAAAATGGAAAATCAGGGAATAAAAAAATACTTAAGATCAAAGTTAAAAACCAGCAAAATTGCTGCTAGTTTTTAGGTTTTACTAAATTAAGATAAATTAGTCAATAGCAATGGCACTACACAGCCTTTCAAGTTTTCAGAGCATTAAAGCCTTTTCTCTGACACTCAGCTAACTCAGGATTTGGAATAAGTAACACAGATATGATCACCAGAAAGTCTGACACAGCCTTTAGTGGTTAGTCTACCCAGGAAGTGACAGAGCATGCCTTTATCACAGACTTTCAGCAGTTTTACATGTGTTACCATTATATTAATGGTCAAGTAAAACAGTTACCAATATGGAGTGCCAATGAATGATTTCCTTTTGGCAATTGTAGCTGTTATCTGTGCAGATACTCCAAAATCAGCTATTAAAAAAAAAGGCAAAAACAAAATGACAGTTAACAAGTGATTTGATGTAATTAATTGTTAAGGAACACAAGTTTGGTTTCCCCACTGTTAAGAGGTTCTTAAATATACTGAAAATATTTAACAAAAAATAAATAACAAAAGCAAATAACAGAAACTTGGGTCTGTCTCAGATACCATTGGTCAGCTCCCCTCAGTCACTTGCCAAACATGCACACAAATGTCCCTCATCCACACAGGGAAGAGGAGGTTGGCACAGAAGACCTGACAGGTGCATGAAGGGTTTTAATAAGACAGAACACCTCAATTGGTGTTACCAAAGAGATTCTTTCAGATAAGCTTTCAAGGTACATTTCACATTTAAGGACTCTGGATGGTAGATTTCATTAAAAATTTATAAAACCCCGTGATTTGACTTTTATTTCTTCCCTCACAATATCAGGTCTTTTACCTCACTGTTTCAAAATTACTCCAACTAATCCTCAGATAGTAATTGGATGGTTTAGTGAGATACTGCCAGCAAGATAAAAAGAATTTTTATATTCACTAATTCCTTACATGAACCATCACCTCATTAAACAAAAGAGACCATGCTGCTTCTTAGAGCACATAAAAATATCAATTTTTAAGCACCAAGATGTATTAACTCACCTAATTTTACATGTCCATTATCCGTTAAAAGAATGTTTGCTCCCTTTAAAAAAGAAAAGTTTGCTTGAATTAAAACATGCTGATTCCCCCAATACCACATTAAAAAATAAATACGTGGGATTTTACAGCAAACACGAAGCAAGGATTGTGTTCAGTAAATCTGCAGCCTTATCAAGGAAATGTCTGTGAAATTAGCAAGCTGCCCTTCTGTTATTAAAAAAAATCTCCTAAGATATACAGTGTTTTTCATTAATTTTTAGTTTAGCCTATGGCACTACAGAGTTTGCATTGCACACAAAACCTCTCAATAAACAGTATTTGCCTGTGCTGATTAATTCTTACTTTTTTTCTATTTGCAATGCCTCCAAGGAAACAGGAACTCAAAAGGTCAAAGTGGAAACAATTTCATTTTCTTTTATAGCCTTAAGGACCTGCCTCAATAATCAAGCATTTAGCAAAGCTACTTCCGTCCTTATGCAACAGAGATTCTGTTCATGCTGGATTTGGAGAGGTCATTTTTGTGTGGCTCTGTGTTCCACAGCAGCTCAACGACCAAAATTAACCTAAAGCAGAGGTTTGTATCACAGAATTACGAGATAAAAGGACAGGGAACAAAGCGGATTTGAAGCCTGAAACCAGGCACAGGTTGAGCTGAGTGAAGGTGAGAGGTGGTTAAACACAGCTGCAAATGTCAGCACTGCACTGCCCATCAGGTAGATGGGAAGGCAGCAGAGATGAACCCCCAAATGTGTGTTTTTACAGATTATGGCTCTTCCCAGAGCAGGAAAAGTCAGGCTGCAATAAAAGGCAGCCAACTTGGCCCACGCTGCACAAGCAGAGCTAATGAGCTTGGCAAACAGTGGAACAGCCCTGCTTACATGCTCTTGACCTTGTTCACCTTTCAAGCTAACAGGACAGGTACTCTAAACATGGAACTTAGCTACTGAGGGAAGCAAACACAATTCAGCAGTCAGGCAATCTGCAGATGAAGACAGTACTTTTCCATGCTCGTGAGAACAGCGTTAGTTAAAAAAAATTCCCCTCAATGCAAGCACCATAAGCATTTGTTATTAGCACAGTTCTGCTTTGAAAAAGCATCTGTGCACTGTATCCTTACCAGCTTTCTATAAAGTGTAGTGAAAAACATTTAATTTTGGTGCCTGAAGTAATCTTTCATTCAGAAGTTACTTTTGTGATTGCTCAAAACCCAAATATTCTTCTGAAGCCACTGAGAACAACTTGGGATCAGGCTGCATGAAGGCAAGTACAGTTGAAGCTGCAAAAACATAAAAGAAGCCAAACCCAGCCAAACCAACAGCATGCAGAAACACAAAAGAATGTGATGATTTACTGTCAGGTTTCCAGGAGGAAGCTTGCCAGGTTTGGAAGGCCTTTGGAAAGACTAGCTAGTAAAACTCCAGGAACAAAAGTCAACAGGAAGCACCGGGAGGAAACTATAACAGAGTGTAGGAGTCTGAAGGAGCCACTTTTGATAGAGCTTTGCTGAGGTGGAGATTTAAGTAAGGCAGCACTAATAGCTTGATCTGCAGCACCCTCTCTATTTTTAGCATGCGAGGGAGGGGACAGAAGCAGTCTCCAAGAACAGCACAGAACAGCAGCCTCTGCCCTGCAGTCTGCTCAGCGCCGTGCGAGAAGCCAAAGCAAGAGCTCTGCTCACGAGCTGGTTCAGAGAGAAGGGCACATGGAGCTCCCTGGAAAAGCTGTGGGAAGAGCAAACCTTTCTTTTGCACAGGGCACACACCCTGCCAGCCATCTGAACACGCTCTGGTTACCAGCTGATGCTGAATTTCACACCACTGGGCCACATCAACAGTATGTGTGGCTCCAAGGAAAAGAACAAACTATTTCCTTGTATTTATTTTAAAGAATGACTTTTTTTTTTCCCTTGGGCAGAAACTTTTATTTCATTCTAATAGATTAAAAATCTCTACATATTCAGAAATGTACTGAAAATTTATAAGTAACAGTAAAGACGACTGGAGGTGATGTAACCTATTCTAAAAGCACCAAAAACCCCTTCAGTTTTTACTTACCTTTATATCTCTGTGCATTTTTCCTTTACTGTGAAGGTAATATAGTCCCTGCATAAAATATTTAAATAGTAATTTAGTCCAACATTTTTCATTTGACACACATTTTTTATTTAATTACCACATATATTTAGGATCCAATTTGATCATCTAAATGACTCACTGACTGAAGAACATTTTTATATTTCAGTGTAAACTGCTGTAAATGTGCAGATTCAATAGATGTAGCAGCATATCTAATACTTTTACATAAAGCAGCATACCTAATCTTTACATAAAGGTATTTAGACAATTATCCGGCTCTCGATGACAGTACCCAAAACATTTTAAGATTCAACACAAGTTAGAAACTAAGTTTAAATCCTGGAAGAATTCTATAGAACCAAATCCCTGCATGACACATCAGAGACCGTGTCACTTTGGGCACTCTAGGCTTATCTCTAAAATCCTCTTCCAGGGGTAAAATCACACACAAACATCTCCCTTGCTCTGTGACCATGCACCCCCACAAGGCTCTATGTTCATGGGAAATATCCAGGTCAAGACTCGTATTTTTTTTGCCAGTTCATGCAAGCCATCAAAGAGTTGATTGCAAAATTTAAAGTGTAATTAATCAAAGCATCTACCAGACCACTGCAACAGCTGGCAGTAGGCAGAGGAGTCCCAGGTACACTCCCTGAATCTCAGGATGCTACTGGCATACAAAGGCCATTCATTCACACACTTTTACCACTGCCTTGGAAGAATGTGAAGGCACCATTTCCAAAACTGAATGCCTGCAGACAATTACTTTAAAGGTCATATTTAAAAGATATGTATTTTCAGAATCAGCTCCTATGCACTCCAGCAAAATGGACAGCAAGTATTTTCTGAAAATGAAGGATTCAATGGGCTTGTAAATATGGAGGTTGAATGTTAACTTCAGCATCCAAGTGAGACTCTTGGATTCATGGACACTGGTGGCAAAATTAATGTTGGACACATTACTTCTATGGATGGACAACAGCCTGTATTCATTCTCACACTTCCTACTCAGGGCAATGGTGCTCCAAAACCCGCTGCAACAAGATATCTTGAATAATGAATGCATTATATTTGGTCAGGGTATTACAAACATGTATTTACGGACAATTTAAAATGCAGAAAAATGGGCCAATGAATAACATTTAGAAAATACAAAATATTAAGCTTTTTTCTCCCACCATTTATACATATTAACCAAGATATCTTTCCACACAAATAAATGGCTTCATAAATTCCATTCTAGACTACTCACTCCTCCATATCTAAGAAGATTAGGGATTTGACTGATGGACTGTCTGGTGGGTAGGGAATTGCTAAGTGATTGTATCCAGAGAGCAGTGGTAAACAAGCTCTATGTCCAGAGTGACAAGTGGTGTCCCTCAGGGTCCCACACGAGACTGTGAATTATCTCCACTGTGGATACAGACAGTGGGATCAAGGGCATCCTCAGCAAATCTGCAGAGGTCTCCTAAGAAAGATGGAGACAAACTTTTTAGCAGGGCCTGCTGTGACAGGACAAGGTGTAACGGTTTTCAAGTAAAGGATTAGATTCAGATCAGATCAAAGGAAGAATCCTTCTATAATTATGGTGATGAACTACTGGAAGAGGCTGCAGAGAGAGGTGGTGGATGCCCCATCTCTGGGAACACTCAAGGTCAGGTTGGACAGGGCTCTGAGCAACCTCATCTAGTTGAAGATGTTCCTGCTCATTGCAGGGGGGTCTTTAAAGGCCCCTACTAATACAAACCATTCTACAACTGTCTAAGAACAAAAGGGTTTAAAGACTCAAACCCCTTAACGCTCCCAGGTGTCACATAAGCCTGATCTGTAAGTAAAAACAAGTGCCACAGCCTCTGGCACAGCACAGGGAGATGCCTGGATCAGAGCTATCCTGAGAGACTGAGAGGCAGCAGGGCTCAGCTGATGGCATCCAACAGGGCTGCGCTCACTACAAGGCAGGAACTGCTCTCCCACAGAGAAACAAGACATCCAGCAAAAAAGCAGTTTCTGGTTAAGCTTTAGTGCTGTACTGAACCTGTAATTTAGAAAAGAAGAATGAAATCTAGCACACCCACAAGGAGAGGACAGTGACCTTACTTTCAACATCTCAAGCACCACAGGCAATTTTTTTCTTATTGGCACATATCACTCATTAGATATGCAAAACTCAAAACTGAGTGTTTTCATTTTCCTTCAAATGTGCAGTAATTAATTTATATCATAAATATGGATTAAGAAAACATGCTGCTTTCCCCCCTTTTAAAAACAAATATAAAATTAATAGCAGTAAGATGACAAGAGCTTTCTTCAAATGATCCAGAGTAATTCAAGGTGATGCAATTATAGAAGTTTCTAGGCTGTGATATGGGACCTCCTCAAAAGTCTGAGAAAAACGCTGTGTCATCCAGTTACCAGATTTCCATTGCATCACATGTTATTTGTAGCTTTTATTCTTAGCTTTTAATACTTTTATATTAGAAAACAGCCACAAGAACCCGAGGAGACACTACCTGTAGTGTTTCTCTGCTAACATAGGCAATCTGCTGCTCTGATAGTGGTCCGGTCACTGAAGTGGAAGGGAAAAAGAAAAAAAAATCTCAAAATCAGGTAAGATACAGCCCATTCCAAACTCATACATCAATTACTTCCATTCACACTGATAGGACCTTGCACTACAAGTCTCTAAGTAAATGTGCTTTCTCTTTACCCCAGACTGAGCATCCCAAAGACCACAGCATTTTTTTAAAGTCAAAAATGTCCAGTACTGTTGGAATGCAAACGACTAATTCTTCTGTATTTAAATCTCAGAGTAATTAAGAGAAAAAAGCAGCACAAGTAACGATTTAAGCCTAACTCTTTCCCCTGAACAAACCCATTGTGTTCTTCTATAGAGGGCTGGACTTTCAGCTCAGTGACTCAGAGCTGCAGCCAACTCTGTTCAGTCCCCTTTGAGCCCTGGGCAGTTCTTTGTACCATTTGTGACCTGCTCTCTCCTTCCATCCTGCCCACTGCCAGAGAAACTGCTCCCTCCAGCTTCCCAGCCTTCCTGTGAAACCAGCTGTCAGCACTGCTGCTCCAGGGCCCACCACACCAAGCACCCAAACTCCCCCTGTAAGCAGGTTCAGCAGTTTCCCAGGGGAAGGAGGAGCCTTTCTCTCCCTCGAGGGTCCAACTTCGCTGGAGTCTCTTAGAGGAAAACAATTAAATTCTGAGCAAATATTCAAACCAAACAGTGCAGCAAGCAAGGACTAGTCTGTGACTCGTCCCACTCACTGGACTTTGATCCTGAAATTAAAGGGGCTTAAGACCAGCAAATGCAGTCCTGACTGTCAGCTGTTCAGGTTTTGCACAGAAAACAAAGAGAAGCTGGATGGAGTTCCTCAAAGGACACTGAAGGAGTGGAGAGTTAAGAATGAATCTAGATTAAAGAATCTAACTGCTTATCTTCTACAATATTAGTATCATGCAACAGACCTTCAAAGTAAGTCTACACCCCACCTCTCCTTTTCTGAAAGAAAAGCTCCAAACCCACACAGAACTGTATCTATTGGCACCCACAGCAGGCGTATCCAGGCATCTATTTTTGTTTTGAGAAATTTCATTCTGATTAACTTAAATGACTCGAGATTACAGAGGCCTGTAGTTCAATTGGAAAAGAACTCTTTGGAACATAATAAAGACCAGAAGAGAACCTTCCATTCTAACTACCTGCAGAGAAGCCAAAAATCAGCTGCAACGGGAAGCCACTCCTGCAGACATCTGCTCAGGCATTTATGTGGCATGAGCTCATTTCCTACCCTACAGGTGTTCCACAAAACAAAGCCTATTAAACACGGTGCTTTTCTCAAAATTAGCCAAGAGTTAAAGGATCACCAAGGCCACACTCAAATGACTCTGACAGGAACATGGTGTGAACTCATGAATTGGTGCTTCTTTTAATTGCACCCAAGGTAAAAAGCTGCTTAGGCACAGGAGACCCTCACACGTAAAATCTTCATAATTCAGAATATAAATGGACTTCCTCAATAAAAACATCACCTGAGAACCCCAAAGCCATCACTCACTTAGAGCACACTCCTTTCCTAAAAAGGTCTTCATTCCAGCACACTAAAGTCCTTCAAAACTGATTTTGTCTCCTGAAAACCAGCAAGCATTTGACTGATCCTGCCTTTATCCAACAGATTCACAGACAGCCCTTGTTTCTTTGACTGCTCACTGAAGCCAAGCCTAAAGCAAATACAGAGACCACCTTTGCTTTTCACATGTCAAACATCCAGCTTAAAAAAACTAAAAAAAAATTAAAAAGACCCTCATGGAACTACTAGTGTACAAACATTCCGTTTACAAAGGACAAGAGCATCCCTGCTAATCAATCCACATCCCTAGGTTTCTGTATAGATTACACTGAAACAAAGTTCAAAAGCTCAGAAACAAAATGGCTATGAAGCACATCAAGACATAATTTTTTCTTTTTACAATGTAATATTGTCTAATTTTACAGCCTTTGAAAAGCAATGATGGGCTTTTTTTATGAGCCCCTGAAGGACGGAAATAACTTCGGCTGCTAAAAAAAAACCCACTAACTTTGTTTACAAAACCCAAACCAATTAAGTAAAAAACATAAGCTACAATTGACCTTCAATGAATTATTATGGATACTAAATTTAGGATTCCTCCCCTCTAATTCCAGAACACTGCAATCATTTCAATTTTTGAAAATAAGCTGTACTTAGATTTTAAGGAATAAAGTCTTGACGTACCATGATAAATATCCTGTAGAGAGCCACCTCCACAGAACTCCATGCAAATCCACAGTTTGTCTCGTCTAAAGAGTGAACAAAACCATTCATTAGCTGTCAGATTTGCAGAGGACTTGTAAAAGATAAGTCAGAGCACTCAAAGACTATAAAGCACAACACAATATGCTCTCTATTATGGAAAGTATAAGTCAAATAATGAGTATAATTTAGTCTTTATGTGACACTTCACTGTCTAAACAGTAGCTAATGAAATAGTAAAAAATATTCTACTTTAATGAAGCAATAAAAACAGTATTAGTGAAACATTCACACTGATTTTTGTTGAAATACATTTTCCTGAGAGTAGAGACTAAACTTTGAGATGTGGGTTCTTATTTCTTCCTCATTTTCACTACTCCACTTTTTTCAGAGCATAGGAGTTAACACAAACAAGAAACAATACAAAACAAAAAGCCCCAGGGATCTCTAAACCAAGTTTCTTTTACAGCAAATTAAGTGTAACTAGTGCTTCAGTCAAAGCTAAGCAGAGCAGAGCCCATGCTGTGGGTAAATGCCTGCTCAGATAAAGTCTTTTCCTTCAAAAATACCTCTGGATATTTTTGGTGGCAGGGTCAGAAGGGGAGTTATTTAGCTCTTCTTCCCTTACTAAGAGAATCAATTCAGTATGATTCACTGTACCTCCACAAAAGGTGCTTCCCAAGAATAGACAATGGGCTGAAGATTCAAAGGTATCTTCCTTTATGGCCATTAACTCTGTTTTCCCTCAGCAATTTTCACTGGTAAGACACATGGCCACAAAAAGGTACTGTGAAGAGCAAAAAATCTGGGACTTGCCTAGTCATTCCTGGTCATCAAAATACTCAGGTGGGAAAAAAAAAAATCCCATACAAGCACCTTAGAGCAGACAGTGACACAGGAGAACCAAAGGAAAGACTGATGGTTGTTCTGCAGCTTCCTGATGACCTGGTCTTGCATTCACAAGGGTCTCTTAAACAGCTGAGACACATTCATAGAAGGGTTTTTAAAATAAGTGCTGAACTTATTTTCTGAGCTGCAAACTGCAAGTGCTCTCACCAGCAGAGAGTAGCTGCTGCTGGAATAGCTGCTGCTCCAAGGAGAACTGTCCTTCTTGGCTGTCCTCCCCTTTTATGTCCAGAGTGCACATGGCCCTCAAAGCTACATTCCCAGCTGCTTCCTCTAGGGGTAGGAAAGGTGTCTCCAAGCATTACAGGAGTTTTAAGCAGCACAGTTCTCTGGCTGTTACCTCCATAAATTTTAAGGGGTCAATTAAAGCCTTGCTTGAAATGATATTAAAGCTTTCCCCTGGAACAGCTGACCAAAGCCAGGCACAGAGGCAGGGTGACAACCCGTGCAAGAGAACTGAGTAAGAAAGAGGCATCTCCAAGTCCCTCCTTTGTTCCCCACAACGATACAGGACTCAGACAGGGACACTTTTGGGGGCACTGGACTCATGGTCCCTGTGGCTGCATCCTGTTTGATGCCAAAAGCAGCAGCAGTGTGGAAATGGGAAGAAGCCAGAACCCTCCCAGAAGCCTTGGGACAGCAGCAGAGCACCCACAAAGTAAGAGACATGAAGCATTAAAGTGCTGAAAATTCTCACTTTTGCTTACTGGGCATTCACTCCCCAGTGTGCAAAAGCCCTACAAAAAACATAAAAAGCATGTAAGAGGATCAGCAGAGGTGACTGCATTTCTCATTGTCAGTCTTGCCTTTTATCACTGTGCCTAAGCACTCTGAGACAGGTGAAGATCCCTGTCACATCCAAGAGCAACAGTGCAGAGCCTCTTTCTGCAGAGCACATGGCCTGAGCAGCAAGCAAGAGACAGGATCAACACTGAGTGCCTGCAACTCAACACCCAGGCTAACAGGAAGGCAGAAATGTCACTGTCTGAAAAATCCCCACACAAACAGAAGAAATCTTTGGGGAACAACATGCTGGTGGCTAGCAAGTATGGGATAATGGTATTGTTCTTATTCTCTTTAGCATTGAAATTTGCTTGGAAAACAAAAGGTCAGACAACAAAAGGTCTCAAAGACAGTGACTTGGTTGCCCAGACAAAAAAGAAGCCAAAGAAAGAGGAGGGAACCACGGAGGACTGTAAGACAGTGACAAAATATATAGCATAATTGCCAAAATTTAATTCTGGGTCTCCAAAGGTATACTTTGATAGTCCGAGACAAGAGGAGAATTTTTCTTTTAAAGAAAAACCACCTCCAGCCTGAACACAGGAGAAGAGGCAGCGTTTCAATACAAAAATGCTAAAAAACTTGAGTGCAACAATAGTAGCTGTGCACTATGTTTCCATGTGGAAATTTTAAAAATCATCAGAAGCAGCTTTTTATTAGTTATACTAAGCAATCTGTTCCCACTATGACTGGTTAAAAGAAGTAGCTGGTAAGACAACTGAATACATTTGTCAATGTTTCTACAATGCAAATAACCTCACCTCCAGAAACAAACACAAAACCTTCACATTCTGGTCAGAAGTTCACACGCTGGAAAAACAGACCTCCTACTGAAACAGATTTAAAAGATACTATATACACAGACTCTTCATACTTGTCATACTCCTGTTTCATTTTCCACTGATATATATTAAATTCAAAGCTTTTAAGCATCAACTCATTTGCAAGGAAGCATGACTAGGTGGTCACTGAACAATTTTGCTGGAAGAAAGATTAGAGAGAGACACTAGTAAATAGAATAGATTTGAAGGTGAATGAAAAAAATAGACAAGCGGATAATACTTGGTAAATTATATTTTGCCTATGTCACCTTATAGATTTGTCCTTTACAAGGGGACAGGGACACATCTGTAAGCGAACAAAAGAAACAAACTGTACCTGAGATAGCTGCCAAAATAAGCAACAATGTTCGGATGTTTACAGTCTTTCATCATAATGATTTCCTGCTGCACAACAGCAAAATCTTCTCCTGAAATGCAGTAGAACAAGTATTTTCTTTGGCCTGAGTTACAGTCACATCTTAACTTTCAGCACATGTTTATAAAATAAACATTCTTAGTAATTAAGACTAATTATCTGCAGGTCTCACAGACATAAATCAGCTGTAAATCAGCATTTATTAGCAAGGGCTTAGCAATAAGTAACAATATTCTTAAGTTTCATTCTGGGACAGATGGACCTCACATCTGCTGATAGCTCTTACAATATTGGCCATAGCTCTTTCCCAAGTCCTTATTTTCCCTGAGACCCCACTGTGTCCATCTGCACAAGCCCTGCCAATAGCCTGGGCTCTTAAAAACACAACAAAACTTGGCTATTTTTGGCCACGTGCCCACTTGTTAGTTCATCTTCCTAAGCTAAAAAAAAACCAAAACCAGTCACTAGTAGGCTGCTGCTGCAACATTTCAGCAGACTCCACAAAAACGTAAATTTATGGACTGTGAGTAACTCACATGCAGAAAACACTGAACACAGGGGTGGCATTTACCTGAATCTCACCACTGGGTACCATGGTGGTCCCAAGCCATTCCATTAAAGGCTCTTACCAGATGTGTACACTGAGAAAATCGTGTGAAACTGAAAACACAGCTGAGATGTTTTTCTTTGGGGAATGTTTTAAGTTTTTCCCAGTACATTAACATACTGATGACCTATCCACTGAGTTATTTACAACCAGAAATATGATATTCCCATGTATTTTATTTAACTGACAGCAAATTTCAAATCACAAGCTGCAAGTTAACATCGATCTGTACTGTGCTGCTGATGGCTTCCTGTCTCCTGGCTAGACTTTAAAACACACAGACACTAAAGAACAGAGGAATTTATTTTCACACATGGACCTCCCTGAAAGGACACAATTCCTCCAGTACGTGACCAGCATTTTCACTGCATTCAAAATAAAAGTAGAGCCTTAAAGCAGGTCCCTAAGCATTGTTAACCCTGCAGTCTGCAAAACTTCCAGAACAGGGCAGCTGAAGCCTATTCTCTGAGCACCACTCAGGTGTCCAAAGGCCGCCGAGAACTATTTAAGTGCAAGATGCCAATCAGCACGGCATGGGAGCAAGTTCCCCCAGCTGCGGGGGATGCCCCCAGGCTCTGCCCACAGCACGGTTCTCATGCTCAGCCTTGCTGCACTGAAAACCCACAGCATGCACAGCCAAGGACTCCAGCAACGGGAACTGACATAAAAACAAAGCAGCACAACTAGACAGGAGCATCTGAGATCACACTTTCAGTGTGAGCAAGTGTGATTAACATACTCTTTTTGAACTACCTAGTAACATACTGACCTCTCTTGAACTTTTTAAAATGCGTGTTGTAAAAACACAACATTTCTGACCACTTCCAGAATTGTAAGAGGGGAAAAAAAAGGAAAAAAACTAATACCTTCTTTCCCTTCTTGCCCTTAAGACCTTAAGGATCAAACCAGGTAGTTAAAATATTACACACATCCCAACATTAAATCTAGAAATGGAACACCAACAGTTAGAAGTTAAACAAAAAGTCTGGATGTTTTACTTCCCAGATCAGTCCTATTCAACAGGCCTGCCCTTACTAATAGAACAGATTTTGCAGGCTGAGAACTGATCTGTAGGGCACATGTGCTTTGTGAAATCACCACACAAGCACAGGGCAAGCATAAATCTAGCAGACAGTGAAGTCCTAACCAGAGCCTCCAAAAGACTTTCAGGAAATGTACTCAGCTCCCAGACACTAATGTTCAGCTATTATTTCACCTTTCTTTTTACTTCTTCCTCTACTCTTTTACCTGGCCAGTTCTTTTTGCCTTGCTGTCTTCCTTTGTTCCAGAAATTTTTGTAACACATGGGTAGAACACAGTACTTAGGACAAAAAAAACCACAATTCCCAGTGAAATTTTAATCAGCTTTCATTTAACTGTTCTCCAATTACATTTTTCCTCTTACATCTTGTTAGCTGTGACTTTTTTTTAGAACAGTGTATTTTTTCCTATACCAGAAGTCAACAATTATCCCTTCTTTCAATAAGTGGACTTGACTGATTTTGTACAATTGTTATCTTAAGCACAAAAACATTTAGTTTCTGTGGCCTACTTCAGTTAAGAAACCACTTACCTGGTTCTAGTTTTATTACTTTAATTGCTGCAAGCTCACCAGTGTTGACATTTCGAGCCTATAAAAACACAAAAAGGAGTATTTAGAGAGCAGAATGCAGCACCCACCTCTGCATTCTTGACCTGATGATCTGCCAGCAGTAGTCAAAGAGCAACTGAAGTAGGGTTTAAATGAGGGTTTAACACAATGAAACCACTTGTTGGGGAACACTAAACAGCTGATTTGTGCTGAGAGCTGAAGCTCTGAGTCTGCTCAGGAAACTACAATGGCACACAACACTTTAATTATGCAAGTCCTCAACCACGCTGTGCTTCCATAATAAAACCCATGAACAAACCAACCACTGGGAGACTGAAAAGCAGGTGTAACACACGTGGGTCTCTCAGCAGACGAGGGATCCAGGGGCCACCAAGGGCTGTGCTCTGCAGTGTGTGCAACCGCTCGCAAGACTCCCCGATGAGCAATGCAACGCTGCTTCTCCATTTTGCTAGGGGCAAGGCCCCTTGAACCTTTTTCTCCAACAACAGCAGCCTTCCCTTGCTGCAAAGGGTTCAAAAAAGAAAGGCAGCAACAAAGGACTTAGGAAGCACTCCCCTCAAAACATTCCCTTCAGACACACACAGCCAAGTGCAGCAGCTATGACTCAGGAGCTTCACTGCATTTTCACACACAGAATGTTCTGAGTTGGAAGGGATCCACAAGGATCACCAAGTCCAGTTCCTAAGTGAATGGTCCATACAGGGATCAAACCCACAACCCTGATGCCATCAGCCCCATGCTCTGACCAACAGAGCTCTGTCCTGCTGAGCCCTCGCTTCTACTGAGCAACAGGAGGAAGCTACATTTTTTAAAAGCCATTAAGAAGAAACGTAAGTTACTATAAAAATGATTTCTCTTCTACAACTGTACCATTTGACTTCTAATTGAAAACCAAGAAGCCATTTGCCCAGGGCTTTCAGAGCATTTCTGTGCCCCTGCACCCAGCCATGGGGAGCAGGCAGCAATGCTGCTTCCCAGCAGCAGCAGCAGCTGCAGCCTCTTCTCTCCCCAGGGGAGGCTTGGTACCTGCAGGAGCACAGAATGCAGTGCCCACACTACCCCCACACAGGGCTCAGGGCCTGCTTTTGCAAAGGCCAGAGGTGCAGGACGTACAGATGCAGCCAGGGATCCACCTTGTAAGCTGCTAATAGTCTCATGTAAGTACTTTAGGAAGTCAGGAACTCAGACCTTTTATGGACTCACCAAGCATGTGCAAGGTTTGTTAGGTGGCAGCTTGGGACCTTGCTGTGGAACCAAAAGTGAGGGGAAAATACCCCTAAGACTATAAAAAGTAAACAAGAATAAAGTCTGGAAATAAATGCAGAGACTATTCCTGTGCTTAGAGATTTACTCAGCTCATTCCCTGGACAGCTGATCTCAAACCTCTCACTATTCTTTGGTGTGGCAGCACTGCTGTAGTGCAATGTTGCACTGGCATTTGCAAACAATTTGCAGGCAGAGATTCTGAGACCTGTGTGAATCCTATGAAAGTCAAGGAGTAGTCCAAGCCTGATTGGCTGTGCAAAAAACAGTTAACAAATTTTCTCTGGGAGCCTTCCCTGTAAGTCATTATTTATCCACCCCACCAATGGCAGCAATGTCTGCATCCATCAGTGGTGGAAAAAAGACACATAGACATTAAGAAGAGCAAAAACATGAGTTCCTTTCATCTGTACCAGAAAATAAAGGCAACACATGAGAAAGTGACACCACTGATGCATGAGCTAGGATTTTTACTCCTCATTTCTCTTCCCAACATATTCTCCTCATGGAAAGAAACAAACAGAAGCAAAATGTTCGCGAGTCAAACATCAGCATTTTTTAACCTCCAAGACAAACAAGAAAAGTTACTGAAGCTTTAACAAAGACCTGTGATCATCAGGGAGTCTGATTAACACTTACAAACTTGTCTTAGGGCAACTTGTAAGATGATGAATGAGATACAACTGTAGTGGATACAAGTGAGAAGCCCGTGAAGTTACACACCCTGCACAAGCCAGGATGGAAACATTTCACAGGCCTCAGAAACCCTGCTCATGACTTTTTTGGTTTATTTTTAA
This sequence comes from Hylia prasina, assembly GCA_013397195.1. Taxonomy (NCBI): domain Eukaryota; kingdom Metazoa; phylum Chordata; class Aves; order Passeriformes; family Sylviidae; genus Hylia; species Hylia prasina. The sequence goes on along the minus strand of VYXD01014767.1, from coordinate 18,764 downwards.
CAATACTGTGTCCAGCTGTCAGGAGTTTGTGTCATTCACTATGGCTCCACAGGTCACTATATTTTGCAGAGTGCCAAGGCAAGGAAAGAAGGACAGACAGAAGGTTTTCCTGGGCTTATGAAAGCCAGAAAGGAGGAAGAAAATCTCATTTAATGCAGGCCACCAACACCTTCAGCAACAGCAGGCTACCTGAGCTTAAGGGCATAGATTAAAAAAACATGACTCCAAGCTGAGAATCTGCATAAATTATAATTTTGCATCTTGTTCCATTTGGGTTATCAGCATTGAAGGTGTTATCAACAGTAGGAATATGAATTGTCTTTGTTAGTCTGAGTATATAAAAAGATTATTCTGATTGTAGTGGCACAAGGGCTCCTGGTGAAGGCTAGGGATGAGAACGAGGTACCCCTGACAGGTTTTACAAGATCTCAAACACCTTTCAGATCATCAGCTGTGAAGCAATTCCTCCTCCAAGCTCTGGAAGGAGACACTGAGAATGACTGAAATAGGGTTTTCAACACCTGCTGGAGCTGGCTCTGACCCTGAATTTGGAGGCCACTGTCTTAAGACTTTCATTTAGGAAAATTCCACTGAAATTGCCAGTTGCTTATGGATTTTGAGACTGGAAAATCAATAAGCAGTAGGTGGGTGAAAAATGATTTCAAAATATTACCTTTCAGCTGACAAAATGCAACTAAAATTTTGGAGGGGCTCAGGTAAGAAAGCCTAGGCTCATCTTTCGTTACCACTTGGATTCTTACATGCTCCAACTCCCAACCTTTATCATGCTGAGGTTTTCAGCACCCACCACAAGCAGGAGCCTTCAATCCTTCCTTCAAATGCAGATTTCACTGTCAATGGAAATACAGGTTTTCCAGAGGCAAAGATTAGCCTACAATGCCTGCATGAGACACTTTATCAAACATATGCAGCATTTATAGAATGTCTGCTCTTGAAAATTATAGAAGGATGTTGATTCTATCAGCAGCTGAAAGAATGATACTCTTCCAGAGATCTACACTGCCATCTGAGCAGGAGTTTCAAAAATTCCACCAACTGCTAGGTCAAGCTGAAGGAACGCTACCTAGTTAAACAGGAAATAATTACTAGTGTACTCTGCAACAACAGCAGGATATCAGATAAAAGTTTTATATAAAAAACCATCACCAACTAGAAAGAAAAGCTAAAAGCTGTCAGGTTTTATTTATCTTTCAAATGGAAATTGGTAACATAAAGCGTATAATGCTGCGACAAAGCCAAACAGCAAAAGTCTAAGACTGGAGCTTCTGGTTTTGACCACTTCCTGTGTGAACTACTGAACAAAATGATTTCTAAACAGGTTACACTCCATGGGAAAACTGGTGCCAGTGTACAAAGAGGCTTCCTGAGCCTGATTAGCTCTGCTCTACAGGAAAACGCACCCAAGCGACTCCCCAGCCCTCAGAGCCTCGCTCAAACTCCCCCAGCTCAGAATAATTACCTTCCACATTCTGGTGGAAAGTGTAATACCACAACCCCACAGAATGACAATTTTAGAAAGCAATGCTTTGATAAAGTCGATGTTAAACAAAAACCTCTGTGCAAGGCACAGATTACTGGTTAAGGAAACCACAGTCCCAGAAACTAAGCCCTACACTGCAGTTAAAACAGGATGGCAAAACATCCAGCCCCCTCTCTTGCCTGCCTGACAAGCTTCAGAAACCAATTAAAGCTGAATAGAAAGATGTCAAAACATAGACATTTATTCCTAACAAAGTCAAGAAGCTTCAAAAGCTGTAATGTCAATCAGGAAGAACAGAAGACTAAAATGCCTATCAAAAAGCAGTTTCAACATTTCAGAAGCAGCAAACTGAAGAAGAATTGATGCCCAGCTGGATCACCCCAGGAAAGAGGGCACACGCACGTAGAGAAGAGGACACTGAAAAATGGAATTTCACCAAAATTCAGGTTCATGTGACCTGGACACGTTCTCTTCCAGCAACACACAGAAGCTCTATCAGCAACCAGACACCCCAAAATATGGATGGCAGCAGAAAGCAGTAATGGTCACCAGGTGCTCTCCAGAGATACCCACAGAACTGTAAGTTTTCAGCATGGGGCAGTTAAGCTGTGGGTATGTGACTTCCCTCACCAAAACCAACCTCTCTGCCAAAGGGCTGGCAAACAAAATCCAGGCTTTCCTTTTTCAAAAATGTGACCTCAAACAAAGTGCACCCCACTGAGTTGTGCTGTCTTCATTTGTTATCTGGCTGAAGCCATAAATGCCAAAAAGAACTGAAAAAAGGCAAACACAGTATAATAGATAACCTCTGCAGGAACAACAATCTCGCTAATTATCACAACTGTTTGAATTCCAGCAAAATAAGGGCCTTTTTTCAGTAAGGTGCTGCAAATCTTTGGAAGGGTCCACCTGTACTAGACAAATGACCTGTGACATGACAAATGAAGTTCAATCTTTACTAAACCAAAGCAATGATTTTTTTTAAAAGATATGCTGTGATGTAAATTAATCACTTGAACAAAATGGACCTACAAACACCTCAGAAAATACTTCCAAACTCTGTGCAGTTACTACCAAAATCAAAAACAGAGGGATGGAGTCAAACAGGAAACCCAACAATACAATTTCTGCCAAAAACCTTGTGAAAGCATTTGCAACCCAAGCCTTAAAAGAATGGCACAACTTACAGAGTATCTGGGGCTAGGGATTGTTAGAATGGCAATTCCACAGCAAGAGACAGAAAAGTCTTCCTAAATGTGAGAAGGATAAATGCAGAGCAAACAAAATCAAGCAACTACCTCATCTGACTTTAGGAATATTTCCTGAAACTGAGCAGGACAGGACATTATCTCTGTTTCACAACCAATAAACCCTAATTCTTCTCTTAGGCTTTGCTGACCACCTTATACAATCAAATTCTTTGCAACAGTGAAATACAGAAACGACCAACACAAGGAATACATGAAGAACTAAGCAATTCAGGTAACACTTCATCTCTTGCAACAAATTTGCACTGGTGCTGGCTAGAATATACACACTATTGTAGACTGTGGATATTTGATAGAGAGCTAATGGCATGAAGAGGTTACCCATTACCTTTCCTGTGATGAATCCATTACGATTTGCTCCAAGGCCTTTTTTAAAGCTGAAGACTTTGGTGGGAGTGCAGACAATTGCAGAATACTGGCTGGAGCCAAAGGTCCCTACTGGCAGTGCACTGACACGTCCCTTTCCAGATACCAGCCCAGAGAGCAGGACTCACAGCAGCAAGATTGTATCTGACCACATCCTCCCTCCCTTCCGACCTCTGCACTCCAGTCTCCACCGCCAGCTCTTACATCGAATTCAATAAACTCCAGAACAGCAACTCTGCCTCTCTTTTCTTTAATATATATAATTTATTTTTTAAAAACAAAACAAACATTTAAACCACGCCCTGCCCTAGCTCAGTTCAACTAGAACAAGGTAAGAGAAGCAGATGTCACTCTGCTCTGCATTCAGCTCCTCAACGCTTTGCCAGGCAAGCAGGTTGCAGAAAGTCAGTATGTAGCAAGACTCAACATAACACGACTGTCAGCTTATTCAGGCAATAATCCCTGCTTGCTAACAGCAGCAACACTTTCCTACGTGGCTCTCTCTGCTAAGGGGGCAAAGCCACAAATTACAGCTTGAAGCTGCCCAAGCACCCACTCTGCTGAAATCCCACCACTGATGAGCACACGGCTGATTTCAACTCCACACAATTATTTCATCCACCTCAAAGTTCACCCACAGGTGACAGGTGAAGGCAAAAGAAAAGGGCCTTATGAAACCACTCATGAGCATAAGATAAGGCATTACTAAGTTTGCATGTGAATGACACTTCAGATAATATTACTACTTCTTTGTCACGTTAAAAGTCACTGGCTTTCATTGTTGTTTTTGGGCTACTTTTATGCTCCACATTGAAGACACCTTGGGCAAGACCTTGCCTCAGAATGAAACAGGCAGTAGCCCACACAAGAGAAGAGCACTTCTCATTTTCCCTACATGGTCCACCATCTAATCAGAAGACACTTACCTCTCATCCAGAAGAAATAATGATAACTCCAGCCTAGTGTATCCTGGTCCTGCTATATCACCGTCTGTCTCAGCTGGTACAGGCACATTCAAAGCATCAACAAATCCACTCTGTGCCTCACACAAGAACAAGTCACAAACAATGCCAAACACTGGCCACTCACAGAGCACCAAACTGGAGGTTACTGCAATCTAAGTATGATAAACATCATGGAAACCTTCACAAACCTTTAACAGCTGTATTGAATACCTAATTATTCCAAACTCTGCAGTTGAAGGTAATGTCCTTAAAATGAAACCATAAAGACAGGTGACTTGGTTAATTCATATCCATCAAGTCACATACAGAACACTGAAAAAAACCCAATTGGTAAGGCATCAGAGTCAATATGCCAGTTAAAAACTGCAGCAGAAAGAGACACACGCACCATAAAACAGTTTGCAGGAAAGCAAAAACCCAGAGCACAAGGCAAGTAGACTCGGGCAAGTAAAATGTCCAAGCACAGGACACAAATACTCAAAGAAAGCTGGCAAGGTGGGGCAAACAACACAAAACACCCTTTCAATTAAACAATTAATAAAGCAGGGAGTTAGCACACCAAGAGTGCAGTAACAAGAGGATTTAGGTCCTGAAACTTTCATGACGTTTAAGAGAGATGAGATTAAACTAAAATCGGCACAACCCAAACAAGACTTCATTCTAGGCACATTCACCTCAAGTGAAAGGCAGCACTAGCACCAGTTCTGTGCACCTCGAACTGGGCAATGGCCCTGCATGTTTCCCTACAGTCCTGCCTACTGATTCCTCAAACACACACACCCTGCGATGCCAAAAACAGACCAGAAGACGCTTGGAAAGTACACAGTTCAAATAATGCTTCCACCAGGCTGCACACAACAAACTTCAGCTCTCCCGTCTGCTCCAAGGCCAAACAAGAGCAGGTAACAACCAGTGTCCTCCTGTCCCAGGGAGAGGCTGCCACATCCCAACAAGCAGCTGGATACACAAGCAACATACACTGGCAGAGCAGAGAAAAAAATGACAAAGTGCATTACAAAGCCCCTCAAAAAAACAAAAAAACAACAACTCAAATTATGTTTAGGTGCTTTTGCTTTAGCTTTGCTTCCCCTACGTTTGCTGAAGTTAGGTCGGAATCCCGAAGACTCGCATCCTAACGACACCAGTTTGCCCTCCACACAGCCAGACTCACGTCTCACACCGACACCAACACTATACACCAGCATTCCCACACAAGACAGGGGCCGGGACTAAGACGATGACATTCGGGCCGGAACCGAGCGGGTAAGCGCCCCGCACCCCGACGGCCCCCGGCTCAGAGACCCGACCCCCGAGCTCCGCCCGCGACACAGCCGCCCGAGCCGGCACCCGGCAA
>VYXD01014766.1:145500-212982 GCA_013397195.1 Hylia prasina | reverse complement strand
CCACTGAGAAGATCAGAAGAAGAAAATCAGTGGGACACCATAAGGATCCATGTAGTGGTAATATTTTCCTCTTAATTTGTGTCTCTGTCACTTTTTTTCTCTCCCACCATCTCTTTTTCTATTTCTTTCTCTTTCTTTCTTTCCCTCCCTCACATTTACTGTTAGATAAAATCCATACTATTGACTTTGGCAATTTTGACTATATGACTTTGGCATATGGTCTTGTTTGCACCTTAATTCTGGCAGAAACATCTCTCTAATAATTTTAATAACCAGATCCTAACAGAGAACTGGCCTTGGTGCTTCCTAAAGAAAATGTTTTCTTATATGTTCCTGTCTTCATTTTTATCATTCTCATTAATAGAACACAAAATTTCCCTCAATTTCTTTTCTTCAAATTTCTTTCAAGTAAAAAACCTATTACTTCTGAGAAACAAATTTCCTGTGCCTGAACTCCTTGTTAATAAAGTTCAGAACATTCCAAGATATTCTTTTATAAATGAAATTATAAATTATAAAATTATTCAAACTGAAAAAGTTCTACGAGAACACATCAGCACTTTTTCAAGAACTCTGGGAGTTAGGATCACTCCCAATGCCCTTGTGCCAAAGAGTCTCTTTATCTGTCAGTGTTCATTAGAAGATAATTATTTCTCTCCTGGAAGTGCAAGCCATCTCTCAAACTGTGCTAGTGTTGTCTTCAGAATAAAAACCCACAAACATGTACAAACCATCAGCCGTCTCCCTCAGACAAACTACCAGCGAAACCCACCAAAACCCAACAAATTAACCAAAGAAACAAACAGAAAAACCTCATATCAAAACTCTGGAATAAGAGAGTAGTCATTATTGCAGTATGTTCTTCTTTTTTCTTTTTTTGATTTTTCAGATGATTATGTCAAGACAAAATTATTTGTAATATCTTACCTTGATATCCTCAAAAAAAGTTCACAAATGGGAGAAGGGACTCAGATACTGACGTGAAATATTATCATAACAGCCCAGCATTTGCCATGATATTGAATTTAAGATGATGGCCTCCTAAACTTTTTACTAAGATTCTCTGCAGTATCTGGTTTCAATATTATTTTAATTAGGATTTTTTTCTCAACACCAAAATATAATTTATAATAAAAACCCAATTAAAATAATGCCCTCATTCTTTTTGGAAATATTCAAGCATCTATATACTCATAAAGGATATAGAAAGCACAAATTCTTATCCTACAGTAGATGCTATTCTGGCTTAGTCTCTAATAATCAATAAACATGAGCCAGCTCTAAATGATTAATCTCACCCTCTAGTATTTGAGCTTTCTCCAGAAAATGATGATACTTTTTCTTGAAACAATGATGTTAACCTCAATTTTCCTTAACTGTTCCAACTTCCAGGCTATTGAATCTGTTCTTTTGCAAGTATTGGGTATTTAATTATTCATACCTAGTGAAACAGTATCTCCAATAAAGACATGCATAATTCCATCTAGTTCTACACTAAATTGAAGGTAGAAAATATACAGTAATTGAGGCACACTTTCAGCAGTTTCATCATATCCAAGTGAACCAAACAGAAAATTCCACCTGTATTTATAATTCTTTAATAACCTGTATATGTTAAATATTTTGAAGAAGGCATGTGTCTCCTTTGGATTATGAAAAGACAGGAATATTTTTAAAATTAAGAAAAACAAAACAAAAAAAACCCCACTAAGAATGGTCTGTTGAACAGAGAAACTTCATGTTTCACTTGTCTGTGTTTTTCAGGTAGTTCTTGGTACACTTGCCTATCATCAAGTTGTCCAGGGAGTCTGTGGGAGACCACACCAAAAGCCTTGGAGAAATCCAGGTAGACAACAACCTGTGCTCACACCACATCAACTAAGCAGGTTATTTCATCACAGAAAGCTATCAGATTTGTAAAGAAAATTTACCCTTGATGAATTAATGCTGGCTTTTCTCAAACACATGCTTCATTAGACTTGTGATAGCCCCTAGGTAGATTCATTCCATAACTTTCCCAGGGACTCAAGTATGACCGATGAGCTAAAAATTTCCTGAAACCTCCTTTAAACCTTTCTTAGATTAGGGTGATGTTAGCCTTCTTCCAGTGACTTTTCAAAGATTATGGAGAATGGCCTCCCAACAATGTCAGCTGGGTCTCCTAACACCTCTCTTGGATGTGTATTGTCAGGCCCATTGATTTGCAGGGATCAGGCTCCTGTTGTAGTTTCACATACCCACTGACAGTGGGTCTGTGTTTGCAGCAACCTGGATTTTTGTTCCCAGGATCTGGGGCTGAACAGTGGTGGTAAAGACAGAAGCGATTAAAGTACTCATAACCTTTCCAGCATTGTTGGTAACTACTTCAACCCTCTGACTGGCAAAAACCAAGCTGGGTCAGCCTTGCTCAGAAAACTGCCAGTTCAAGCTGCCAGTTCCTTGCAGAGCTCTCTGTTCTTCCTTGTTTTGTTCCTGGCTTTGGAAACCCACATGTACATCTTCATCTAGCACTCAGCCACAGAACTGAACGTTGCCACAGCTGCACTGACAATTGTGGATAAATATCATAAAATATAGTGGAAAAATATGCCATACAATAATGTGCAGGAGATAACTACAGAGAATGTCAGGTGTTTATTACCACCTCCTCACCATGCCTGAATCACTATGCATTGCACAGTTGTGTGTTTGGGATTTTCACTTTCAATTTCTATGTGATAAAGGCTTTCTTAATAAGATACTAACAACAACATGCAAAAAATACAGGTAGTTGTCAACAGTAAGAATTTCATAAAATGTTGAAAAATGTGGTCCATTATTCCTCTGCTCAAGTAAAGCATAGTGAAAAGCTCTTTGAGTGCTGGATACACAGCTGGGAGGGAAAAGGGATGTGAGCTGTAGTCAGTAACAGCATGCAGTATAAAATACGTTGATGTTCAAAAATGTACAGGGAGTGGAGGCTCAGCTGTGCAATTAGTACAGAGCCAAATTAGAAATTACAAATACACAATATAAAACCTAATATGGCTCTATAGTCTAGAATGAAAGAATTGAAGACCCCGCCCACATTTCTGTCATTCTTTGAAGTAAGAGCAATGGGAGGATTACTATGTTGCAATAACAGTAGTTTTGGAGATGTTATTTTTTACTAATTCCTCTGCAGTGCAAATATTAAGGATGTCATGGCAACAGTCTGTAATATCATCAAAATAATTTTTTAAACCTACAACAACAAAATGCTAAAACACAAAATAAGAGGAGGCAGGACTCTGTCTCCAATAGCATGGTCTTCAACCATGCACTCTCTGACTTCAGCTAATATGAAGGTGTCCACAGGTTGAATTGAGTTAGAGTTTTCCTGGTAAACATTTAGCAGATGGAAAAGCAGTGTGCATGCGTCTACATCCAAGATTTCAAAGCACCCTAGAAAGTTTTATAGCTTTCCAGACACTGTGTGGCTGATTCCTCATTCCAAAGGTGAAAAGTGTGAGAAGATTCACAAGTATGTTTTAGTTTTGAAGGTCAGATTTCAATGAACTTGGGCTTGGTGCAGCCTTGAGGCATCCTTTTGAACCATGCTGAGTACTTGGCTTCTGCTCTGACAAGTGCTTTTTTGGTATTCCTACTAGTTTAAGACTAACTTCACATAAGCGTCACAGTTTCTCAAACTCATCTCTACATGTTTTTACAGAAAATAAAATTTGACTTTCTTTTTTCTTTAGCCATAATAATAAAAAAAAACCAAACCAAACCAAACAAAACAAAAAACAAACTAACAAACAAAAACTTCTATAACATTTAAAAGATTAATTGCCATCACTTTTAAAGTCACTGTATTCTCACAGTGAATTGTGGCTCAGTGGGGGTCAACAGCTCAGAAAATTGGGTCTCTTTGCTAACGTATCTAACTGCTGAAGAATAATGACATTTGCAAGAGATGTTATATAGTGAGACATTGTAATTACCATCCAGCTCAGAAACTGTGCAGTTCAAGAGACCAAAAAGGGGTCAGGAAATAGCAAACATTCATGACAGAAGGCTGATATATCATTTTTATTGTCCTAATTTTCACCAGTTTCTTATTCCAGATCTAAATTATGCTGAATGTAATCAGGCTAAGCAGCTTCCTACGAAGAATTATCTCCTGTGACGTTTTACTAGATATCCTGTAGTAACCCAATGGGGAAACTGCTCTCAGTGAGAACTTTGAACTAGACAGCTTGTGTTGTCTCGCAAGGGCTCAGCCTCCAGTCTTCATAAGAATGTGTAGAAACTGAGAACTGATCATAAGCAGAAAGATCATTCTGAATAGGTGAGATGCTGAGACACACATTTACTGAATAACAATTTACTGACATACTGATTTAAGAAGCTCAGGGCAGGTTGTTGAAAGGTTCATCTGAAACAATATCTGGAAACTGGAAGAAAGTTATAGGATACAAAAAAGAAAGATTTGTTATGGGTAACAGCAAGTTAGTAACTTTCTCTGTGGGCTGAAGCAATCAGTGGTTGTATAATATGTGTCATGACTACAATTAATAAAGAACATGTTTGATTTTAGGACCCAGGAAACTTTTATCTTATTGCTCAGTAAACATTATTTAAAGTAATGTAGGAATTGACAGTGTAGGTAATCCCTGTGCAAGAGAGTATACTAAGTAAATGAAGCACCTCCTACAAGCAGAAAAAAGGAATGTTGTCAAATGTTGCATTAGCATTAAAAAAACCCACAAATAAAAAAAAGACTTGATTAAGCTTTGAAAAGCTATCAGGAAAAATTGAGTCACACACAACTAATGTATGGGAGAAAAAAGGTAAACCTTTATTTTATTTACACAAAGAAAAGGATGGGGAAAAGAAAGAGGAGAAGGGCAAAAAAAAAAAGGGAACAAAGCTGAATTTCCAAGGAGAGTTGACATCTTCTTAAAGTTAGAAATGTGGAACCACTTACATTCCAGATTCATAAAGGTTTCATAATTGGATATTCTTTACATTCAAAGGACTATCAGGGTCAAGTCCTGCATCCCAGTTTCAGAGTATATGTCAGGGAAAGAAAAGTAACTTTATGTAGTTTATAAAGGCTGTGAGATTTGAGACTGATATAGGAGAACTCCTACAATTCCATGGGACACCTACCAAGAAATCATCCTTCAGACACTGATATCATTGATGAAAGCATTTTGATAAATTCTATGACTCATTTAAGAAAGACACTACAGGCATACAAATTTGAGGGGGGTTTTGTATGTTTTTATAAATGGCATCAAAGACACTAGAAGAGAATAGAAGAAAAAACAGACCCTTATGTTAATGTTCACAACCACATGTAACATTTGAAATACTGAAGGTATTCTAATGTATTAATTTGAGATGCCTGCGATTTACTTCTCTTATACCAAAAAAGCCATGCCCAAACCAATGAACTATCCTGCAGAAGCATGAAAACAGCAAGTACATAGAATGCGTATGCAAGCTGAAAGTAACACAGAAAAATATGTCAACACAAAACTGGTTAAGCTGTGTCTAATGTCTCACAAATGTTAGAAAAAGAATGTTAATGTCAGATAAAAAAACCCTCAGTAAATGGGCATAAATTTCAGGGTTCTGAAAAAACAAAACGTATTCATAGCTTGAGGATGGAAATATTTCAAATACTAAGCATGTTTGCCACTGTGCCACAATCCAATCCCACAGTTAGCAAATCTACTTTGCAGAAGGCAGCTGCCGCCCAGTTAGCAGCTGCAACTGCAGCCAAGCAGCAACTTACTAACAACAAATCAGTGACCTGCTTGATTTCAATTGTTCTTCAAACCCAGCTATGACTAATCCTAACAACACTGATTTGTAAAAATATAAGATAACCTGGGACAAAAGTAGCTTAAAGAAAACAAAAAAACCCAAACCCCATTCTACTAAGAAAATTGTAGAAGCCTGGATATTTCCAGCAGCTGACAGAAAGACACAACATACTCTGCTGCTTGTCAGATGCTTGTAGTCTACAGAGTTGATTGAAGCAGAAGATTCACATGGACATTGACAGTAAGGGACAGTTACCATGACCCTTACGGACCGTACAGAACATGTGACTTATTTCAAGGAGGTGGACACTACATAGCAAATTGAAGTTAAAAAAAACCCTACATAGATACTAATTTTAGGATGTATATGGATACCTACTGATGGCCAATTATGCTTCCACAATAACTGACCATTACTCAGAAACCTGTGAATATTCCACATGGCAATAAAATTTTATGGAAAAGGTCAAGATCCAAGAATTAGTACATGAAAGAGCAGCTATCTCTTTCAACTTCATCTGTAAATATCTTAAATCATGCAGCTTAGAAGAAAGTGAGCTCTGCCTGATGTTGACCCTGGCTTGTTGGCTGACATCCTTGTATGGCTTTGGCCCATCCCCATGGCCTTGCCCAGAAATTATGGGACTGTTTCTAAGTCTGGGTCTGCTCACTGGGTATGATCCTGAACCCCACCTGTGGGCTCATGTCCTGACCCATCCTTGAGTCATTCCTGTCCCCAGGTACACACATGATGATGGGGCTGGGAGAGATCCAGTGCTATCTGGTTGCACCACTCCTGGCTGGAGGGATAGAATGAGTCCTGGCTGCCCAACTCTGCCCTGACAGATCCCTGGGGAGCCCCCAGCACTCCCAGTTCTCAACCTCATCAGTCTCAAATGTATCCTGACAATGTCTACTGAAGACACATACATCCTACAGGGTGACATAAACTATATTTTCTCCTGGAGGATTCACATAAAATCATCCAGTGCCATGACAATTAATTTGTACTCAAATTTGTGGAAAGGGTAGGTGAATGTTACCACCTTACCTCCAAGCCCGATACCACGTAATTTTAGCAACATCTCATAAGCAGTCTTAGCTTATGGGATAAACTGACATGAATCCAGCTGTTTAGAACATTTATCGTTCAGGAATTTTTCATACACAAGGGACTGAAAGAGAGAGGAGAAAAAGATGTTATTTGGGCTTTTACTGTGCAACAGTGATCTCTGGACATATTGGGGCTACAATAAAGGTACAGATAAATCAGAAGGCAACAGTAACTATGGATATGATGCAGTCTTACACATGGCCGGAGTGTAATGAGACTCCTGAAGATGTATTAAGTCTGAGGGTGGACCTGCAACATCCCAGAGTAGTTAATATACCTGCAACCTCCCAGAGTAGTTTAACAATATTGCAAGAAGGCTCCTTGGGTGTGTTTTGTAAAGCAAAAGTTTTCATAAATGGTAAAATAAATAAAAGAACAATGCCGTGTGCAGTGTCCAGAGAAGCATCTGACACCTAAGACACTCCCAAAAAATCCTGCGCACCTTTGTGCTCCTTCTTAAATACTTAATGTTTTAGGAGGGACAATCTGGCTTGCTGCCAATAGAACATAGCTACATTTCTTAGGAACAGCTCACAAGATCTATTAGGGTTTTTATCTTGTCATTGAGCCAATTACTGTCAGGACAGCAAAGAAGTTTCTGGGTCCTTTACCTAATAAGAACCTCAAGGAGTGAGTCTTAAACCTTTTCCTATATGGAAATATCTGCTCAGGTGTGGAGTATATTCCAACATGGAGAGACACAGAAAACTGCCTCTAAGTATAGTAGATGCCCCTGAGACAGACACTAGTGCAGCATTATGAGGATACTGCAAGAAGTAGTTTCTAGTTAAGTAAACTTTGAAAACACCACAACCAGTCTAAAATGCACCTGTATCAGTGGTGTTCCCTTTCATCTAGCAAGTATTGAGGTGGAAGACCTTCTGGAGGATCTCCTGTCTTCACAGAAATTGCCATTGTAGGTGGTGCCCAGGTGTCCAGATTCATTACTGCATCCACTGAGAGCAAAATGACTTTGTATGTATCATCAGGAGGGCTCCCAGCTGTGCTCTTCAGGACACTATGAGTGTGAATTTGCACTGGAAAAGAATATTTGTACACTGAATTACTCATGCAGACATGCAATAACATGCTTCATACCAGACAACTGGCAAATCTGGGAAGTGTATTGTCAGGTGTGAATGTGAGTTATAACTTGGTGATAGGTATGCATATAACAGAGTTTATTGCAATAAATTTCAAATAAACTGTTTTACTACTCAAAGTTGATTCAATGAAATAGAGGTTTGGTTTTTTTCTCTGTAAAATCCTTGTTCACTTGTTCAAAAAGTTATCATGAGATATATTGGAAACTTCTGATTTTTAAACACTTGCAATTTCATTTTGAAAATTAAAAATGTCATGTCAAATATTATTTTATTCATCTTGTTGATAATCTTTTAGTGGTGTGGATGGATAATTCGGCACAGAACATCTGAAAAGATATGGCAGGAGAGAGCAGTAGAGATGGGATTCTTCCTCTCATTTCTGCTTATAAATGAGAGGAACTAAGGCTCTTCTTAACTGTGTCTCAGAGTACCTGACAGAGATAAAGTTTAAAATTAATCAAAAAGAAAATGATTGAACCCTTTAATGTCCTAAGTGTTCCTTTTTCGAGAAACCATACATTTGTAGTGAAATCAAATCTAAATTAATGAGGGGATTTTTTGTGGGTTTTTGTTGTTTTGGAGTTTGTTTTTGTTTTTTTTTTAATTTTTCCAATGGCATGGGTCACATAGAAATTAACTATGTCCTTTAATTTTAATGTCAAGTGATAATTCAATTTGAACAACAAACTGATCCTTTTTGTACTTCTATGATTTGTAGAATCAGTTCCTATCTGTTTCATGATTCAATAGATTGCGTTGTCGTCTGTGACAGATGCACTCAACTCCTTAACCAAACCAGCAATAATTTGGCGTAGGCTCCAAAGGAGGTAAAGGCCTGAGCTGTAACCAGACCAAAAACTCCTCTAGTTTCAATCCCTCCTCTGAAAAGCCACAAAGGACCTGAGAGATACAGTGACAATAGATGTGCATGAACTTGAAAACTGATCATGTCATTAGCACATGAATAGCATGTGGCTTTTCTAAGACTCATCTATTTAGGAATAAAGGAGGTTGTGGATACAAGTGGTCACATGCCTACTTTTCCTATCACATGCAGTTTGACAGTGAGTCAGCCAGTTTATCCCATAAATATGACAGCCCCAGTGAGCCTTTTTCAAGCTCTCGCCATGAGGCAGTGTTGGGTGCATGGCTGTGATCTCCCCTTAAGCTGGGATATCACTGTGAGACCTTTCGTAAAACAACCAATATCACAGATAACCCTGTAGCATGGTAACGTCAATTTGTGCCTTGATAACTTTTGATTTTTCGAATGATTGTGCTGTAACAGAGTGAACCTTGCCATCAAACTTCCCTAAAATGGACTTTTGCATCATCATAATACAATTTTTGCTAATACCTTTGACAAGAAGTGGTTCTTCAAGCAATCTAAATCACCCATTCATGACATTATACTGAAAATGGTTGAATAATTAAATCATTTCTTGGTTGAATTACGAACTTTGCTCCAGGGCTCTCAGCTATTCTGTAACATGGGTACAGTGTTACATTTCTAATGTGCCACTCAAAATTATCATAGCATATATGTGTGTGTGTGTTTGTGTGCGTAGAGTTGGGAAAGAGGAGGTACAGTTACTGTCATTATACCTTTAGCAGGCTAAATCAGACTTATTCCCACCAGACTTGTTCCTGGGCAGTTCACAACTTCAGAGCTAGGCTTGATGATTCTGATTATCTTCTGACAGATTTAGTTTGTGCTTAAATTGTATTAGTGTATCTAGACCAATTAAACAATTATAACCCTGCTTGATTGATATTCCATATTCTCTAAATAAAACCAACAAATCCACTGTAATTTTAGGAATTGTCTTCACTAATGCACACATAGTTGGCAGGCAATTGTAAAATAGCACCTCTTGTCACCTTAGTCAAAGGCAAGCCAAGTTTCTAGCACAAACAGATTCCTGTGATAAAAAAACCCCTATGCTTTCCTAAATCAGATGCCAAATAATCCACAAGACTAGACCAGCAGCCTTTATCATGTTTTTTTTTATCCTGTGTGCACATGGTCTGAGCTTTCTCAGAGGACCACCAGATGGTTGGACTTCAGACCAGACAAAATAAATCTGCACATAACAAAAGATACTATAAAATCTAAATTATTCTGTATCATCCAGAAATAAAACAAAATTTCAAGTGTAGTTAAGAGAATTAACTTGGTTTCTATAGCTGTAGGAGATTATGCAGGTCATCTGCTGAGGATATTGAATTTGTGTGTTTCAGGTCCTTACACAGACAGAGATATGGAAAATGGGTACAATGTTGAAAATGTCCAGAATAATTAAAAGATCATTTCTATAGACTGGAATGAATTACTAATTCTAATTATATCCTTCTTTGGTTTACTTCGGCCTCTCTCTTCAGTAAATTACTATAGAAGTACAGCAGTTCTGAAAGCACAGTGCTCACCAATGAGCTGAAAATTACTGCTATTATTCGAAACTGGGTTCTTTGACAGAGTTTGGTTAAACTAAGATATCTCTAAATTCTAATATGTAACTTGATATCTGTATGCAAGAACATTTAATTAATTAAACATTTGTTAAACTGTAATGGAGACTTACTAGCCAACCACAACTGAATTTCCATTATTCCCTGTAGATTTAATCTCAATTATGCTCTTTTTTTTCTGCTGAAATTTTTGAGGCAGAGAACTTTTCATTATATCATATTTTATTGTATAGATCATTCACAATTTTTCAATACATAACTATTAAAATCCATTTAAAACTTGAGATGTTATAACCAAAACTAGATGCCTTCAAGTTACGAGAGAAGTTACTGAACCCAAAAACATTAATTTGGAACATGTGATTCAGGGACTAGAATCAGTTTGTTACGCACTGAAAGAAATAGCTTCCTTGAAAAGATGATCTATAAACCTCACCATCTGTAACTACTTGATAGGGAAAAAAAGTTATGCATTAAACTCCAATATTGGTCTTTCCAAGGTCTCAGTGCCTGAATCAGGACTTCAAGTGTCTTCCTCCTAGAAGGTCTCGGTATCAGTAAATATTTTTTGAAAATATTCACTTCTTTTGCAAAATTAGAGTTATTATGCTAAGTACTGCTGGTCTCATCACCCCAGACAAATTTCTGTGACTTACCCAATATCAAAAGTCAATTGTTTCACAAATTGTTATCAACTTCTGCCCCCTACCCCAAGTATGATACGCAGATGTGGAGTTGTTAAGAATTCATCTATAGGTTTATTTTCGGATCTGGTTTTGTCCCTTCTTTCAATGCTGCTATATATAGATATTTAATAATACATATTAGACATAAATATTATTTTTATATACACTTTATATATAAAAAACATTAGAACAGGGAAGACATAATATACAGCTTTTGGGAAAGTGTCACCTCAATTAAATTACTGTTATTTTTCTTGTTATCCTGTCACATACCAGCATCATCTAATGACGTAGTAGTGCTTTCAGGCAGGCTTCACCCCACTGCAGATTGTTACTGATACCAACTCTATAAGATTCAGCTGAAAAGTTGCAGAGTTCAAGACAAAATTTTGCAAAGGGATACAAAATCTATTCTTCTCTGGGCCACATAAATTTTGAAAAGTGGAGGTAGTAACTTGAGTAAAGACATTTTGGAATGAAAGTTTCTGATTTTTTCCAAGTTTGACAAGCATTCGAAGTTTGAAACCCCTGTATAAAATTAGATTTTAAACTCCTTATTTTTATTCAGCATGAAGATAAATTTTTATGTGTAGCAGTTGTGAAATAGGTGTTCTCTGTTCCTTTCATTTCTCATGCTGCTTGAGTGCATATCATGAATAGGTATTCCAAGTGACCTATTTTTTTGTACTTACCACATGAAAATGAAAAAAATTTCCAGCTGTTCAACCTAGTACTTGTAGTTAAAGCACAAAAAGCCAGCACAGATGTTTGAAAGTTTAATTTCAAATGAAATTAAAATATATCAGAATTTGAGTACTCATACTTTATGTCAAAAAAAGGGTTTGAGCTGTTAATTATATCTACCTGTAGTTAATTTAGATACTTGCTAATTTATTTATTTACTGGATTGAAGAAATATAAAGTAATAATGTAAAGTAAAATAAACAGATATGTGGGGATAAAGGTGATGGTACCAGAGGTGTGGATAAAGGGTAAATATAAAAGAAAAAAGACTTAAGAAATATTCACCAATAAATGCATTCCTTCCAAAAGTTCTTGTTCAACAGCTGAAGTGTTGGAAGTCCCAAGGTCATAGGTTGTTTTTTTTTTTAAGTAAATAAAATTCCTGATATGAGAATATTCATCACCAAATCTCCAAGTCAGAAGCCACCAAAATATATATGTCTTTTTCAACTGCTAATTGTCATTTTTTTTTCAAATGTAAAGCCAGAAGGAAAAGACCAACTAGCTGAAAATTTTAATATTGGTTTTTGTTCTCCTCTTGAAGTGACTTGTTAAACATAATTTAAAACCTTTGCAAATCTAAGTACATATTTCCCAATGTAACGTGCCCTTTAAAAATATGAGACAACATATTTAACTAATAATAATAAGTGTCTTTTTTTTTAAATTCCTAATGACATTTATACAGCTGAAAGGACATTTGAAAAGTTCTTTTTAAGGATTATCAAAATCAATTCCTTTAAAAATGCCTAAACTTGATTATAAAATAGAGACATACAGATTAGCTGGTCATTTTAATATCTTACACATGCATATACTGTGGTGTTTAATAATTATAAGTTTTCTGATGGTAAAATAGGATAATAATTAGCAATATTATTCTAGGACATTTATTCTAATGTCCTATCATTTATAGCACAAATCAGCAAAGGTTGATTCTTTTTCTAGAAGAAGCACATAAAATTTACTTAATTAAACTAGCAGGTAGGTTGTAGCAATGTTAGGAAGATGAAAATCTCAACCATTCTTGGAAACTCTGAATAATAATTTGAGAAAGAAACACAGCAACAACTAAACAAAACATAAAAAGTGGCAGGGTAGGGAAGCTGTGGTAAGAATAAAACATACCTGGAGGATTGGGGGGAAGTCCTAAATAGCATGATGATGTCTAAAAAAGATCTGAGGCAAAGGGATAGTTTCTAAAATCAAAAGACTAAAGCAGGAAACCTTATTTTAGCAAAACTGTTTTTCTAAATAACTTAATATTTCTAAGAAAAGCCTTTTGACTCATCTGAAATTTTATAGCCTTGTATGTTAACCTGTGGCTCTGTCATATTGGCACCTATCACCTCTAACAGGTATTTTAAATATTAGAAATAACTCCCATAAGAGGTTGATTTTCTGGAGTTGCTAGTATCTGACCCCACACAGAGAGTTCGGGCCAAAACACAGATAGAATTAACAGAAGTACTCACTTCTGTTTACAAAATACAGCGTCAGAAAAAAAAAATAAAATTGAGGCAGTGAGGAAAAAGGCAACTGAAGTTAGAGAATAAAGCAATAATCTGAATTTTAATATTTTACAACATAAAATATTTGGTCAGATAATGGCACATGAGATTTCTAGATCTTTGTTACAGTCTAAAAGCCCCTTTTAAGATATTCCATGTGTGGAGGATGCAATGTATAACATAAAATTTACTTATTTGAAGATGATGTCGCATATTATATCTGATTTATCAGGATGATACAAAATATATTGGAAACACAGCAAAATTATAAGATAAACTTAACAAAACATCATGATGGCAATACACAGTTCAATCACAGAACCCATGCCATCCCAGTTACCAGTCTCTATAATATACTTACCATCACAACAATGTGTGTCCCTATTAGCTATGAAGAAATACATTAGTTGACATCATCTCAAACTCTTTCCTGTCTTCAAAACTCTTTTGTCAGTTTTTCAGGTTTTGCACTGGTTTTTCAGGTTTTTCAGTGTTAGGCTGAACCATGTGAACTCTCTCCACATTGCTGATCAACTAACTCAGGGAGGCATTCCCATTCTAAACGAACATAAAAAGAAACATGTAACCCACTAGCTGATCTATTCAAATGAGATAGCTTTTTTATCTAAAACAAAACCCACCTGCTGATGCCTTCTGTGTTGGGATAAAATCAGCCTTCATTTCAACAGCTCTGGTCAGTCACACACTGCATATTCCCTGACCTCCATGGGCTCATGGGTTTTTTTCTATGTTTTTTGTAGAGGTTTGCTGCTCAGTCTTAATCTAAAAAACCTAATGCATAAATATACATAGATTGCAACAGCTTGTCTAAGCATTATGTTAAAGGATGTTTAGCCATAAACAGTGAGTGTCTGTAAAGATTAGATAATGCAAGGAAAATGAAGGCAAAAATGTGCAACAGGTGTCCAACACATTTAATTGTGAGGCACTTGAGGATATTCATTATATCAGAACATTATTGCTTCAACATGTTATTGCTTTTTAAGTGTAATACTATAAAAAGTTGTAAAAAAAATAAATTCTGAAATCCCCCAAATTAAGCATAACAACATATCTGGCAACATAAACTTTAGTTAAATTTACTGGTATACACACACAAATTTTAATTTAAATAAATGAGGCATATAGACTAGCAAACTTCCAAAATAAAAGGTAAGACTTCCTGGTATCACACAATATATCACCCAGGTTTATTTTCCTGGTGTGTCTTTCACTTTGTCACCTTGCATGTGAATCTTTTAAACTACAGTTTTGGCCGGGATTGAGTTTATTTTCTTTACTGCACCCCATATCGGGCTATGTTTTGCATTTGTGCTGGAAACAGTGTTGATAACAGAAACATTTTAACTATTGTTGGACAGCCCTAACACAGTCTTAAGGCCTTTTCTGCTTCTATCTCCATCCCACCACAGAGCAGGCTGGGATGTGCAAGGAGCTAGGAGGGAGCACAGATGGAACAACTGACCAAAGGAATATTTCATACCATATGACATCTTGGTCAGAAAATAAATTTGGGTGAAAAGTTGTCCAGGGGCCTGCTGCTCATGAAATGGTTGAGTATCAGTCAGCTGATGGTGAGCAGCTATTTTCATTTACATTGTTGCTCTTTCTGGTGCTTTATTTCCCTCTATTTGTTATTTATATTTCAAATTATTATTAGTATTAGTACTAAATTAGTATTAAATTTTCTTTATCCTAGTTTCCAAGTTTTCTTGATTTTACTCTGCCAATTATCTGCTGGGGCAAGGGAGTGAGGGAGCAGCTCAGTGCGATGCTTAGTTGCAAGCTGGTGTTCAACAACGCTATAAACAGAGGTATGTTCAGAGTGTTTTTAATTAGGATACCTAAAAATCCTGGAGAGATAGAGACAAACCCATCAGGAGTCAGTCCTTATTGTGACCCACCTCAGAAATTTAGTTGTCTGGCAAACCAGAGTAGGGGTTTAACGACCTGAATGGAGTAGAATTGTAACAAAACAGCACTTTAGGGCTCCTGAATCATGAGCTGCAAGTGGCCAGAGTTGATCTCCTGGTGGACTTAAGACCATTATAACTTTGAACAGCTCTAGATTTCTCACAAAATCTCTTACAGAGAACCTGAGACTTTGGTTTTAGGCATAATTCTCCAGGTACAATCTTGAGAAGTCTCCAGAATAAACCAGAGAGGGATGTGTTTGAGATGTTTAGTGCTCTATATATATTAAATAGGACTTCTATTTGACTTTATAAATAAAGTTTAATTTTGGGCCTTGTTGTTGCCATATTGGGTTACTATTTTACCTTGATTCTTGACAGTTCTTTCAATCAGAACCTATCTGTTCCTGTACTTCCACTATCTAATAGGTTGAAATCTGTTTTCCATTTATATGACTCCTTTTACTTCTAGTATTTGGGCATTCCTGGTTAGAGATGGGCTTAATTTGAAGAACAAGAATGGAAGTACTCAGATCTTGCATATAACAGCCTCATGGTTAGGCAAACGCTCCTGGAATGAGTGATGGACTGAGAAAAATCTTAAGAGTTAAAGCATCTTATTTCTTTGGCTAGCAATTGAATAATTGTTTTATTATGTCTATACTTTTATTGATTTTTATTGTCATTTTTAATAATCATATTGAAATTAATCAAAATATATCTTTATTTGATTCTTTTAGATTTTCCTAGAGAGAAAGTAAATAAATTTTCATATAAACATTGTGTTAAGAATATGATAGCTTTGATTCAATTATATTCTTGTGCTCAAAATGAAGAGAACTGAAAATACTGCATTTTTAAATACTTTCTAGTGTATTTTTTTAACTCTATCGTGTCTGTGGTAAAGTCAACCTCCTTTCTCTCCATGTACAACTCCAACAACAGTAAATGCTAAGCCAATTTATGATAAACATCCATTTTACTGCTAAGCACTAGTGAAGTGATTTAGAAAGAGGTGTGGGAAGGATGAGGTGTAGGATGGAGACCATAAAGCTGAAAATATATGGGCCTAATTTTAGAAAAAGATGAATATAACAGTGAAGATAAAATCAATAAAAAAGAAAAGTGCTATAGTGGAAACAGAAAGTCAGCTTTAAGTACAGCATAGAAACTCTGCTGGGTGCTGCCATACAGGATGATTATAATAAATCCAGAAGAGTGAAAGGAGAAAAGATCCTGAGTAGAGCCATTTCTATCCTGAGGATAACCTTACTTTGATTTGTGTCTTTATGCATGCTCATCCTTTTTTTATTGCAGATATTTTACAGTGCATTGACTGCACCATACTTTCAGTTTCAAACAGAAAAATTATGAATTTGGCTATGAGTGGCTAGGTATAGATTATTTTACCACATATATTAAATTGGTAAGTAGATATACCAAGAGGTAGATTACTATATCTATGCCTAAATATATGCTAATAGTCAGATATGTTATGAAATATTTTCAGCATGTTTTCATAGTTCTTAGACTGTGTATAGAGTTCTTACCTACAGTTTGCTATCAAGCTATACCTTTTTTTCCCTTCAGAAATGCTTATCAATATGTAACTAAAATTGATTATAAGTATGATGGTCCATTTTGGGCAGTACTGATTATTTATTTTTCCTTCCAAATAATTTTTAAAGATTAGCATATTGTTAATATTGGGCTAACATGATCATACTTACTAGAGCACAGTCTTCTGTTTCATAAACAAAATGCAACATATTTTCCCATCACTGTATGCATATTCTATGGGAATGTTTTCTATAAAATTGTTTGCTTCATTTCTGCAAATAAAGTTATTAGTGTTATTGCTTAACCAATGTGTGTTAATACTTTCCTCTTAATATATAGCAAGCTATGCTTCCATGTACCTAGTTGCATTGGTGTCCAGCCTTAACTATTACTTTTCCTGAAAACCTTTAGTTATTTCTGTTTATCTTTCACCTTACTCCATCCTTTCTGCTAAGCCATTGCTATCCTCTTTTCATTTATACATCTGCTATACATTTAACTGCATCTTATTTGCTTTATAAGCTATTTAAGCTTGATATTTTCCAGATTTCTCTTTACCTTTCCTGAATTTCTTGACTTCTGAAAACACATATGCATTTGTCATGTTTGAGGTTTTTGCCAATTTTCAATTTTTTTGTTTATTTGGGTTTTGTTCTCAAGTTCTTTTATAATTAGGGAGGTTTTTTTCCTAAGTTTATTTATAACTTCTGCTTTGGAGTCCTTTTCTGGGATTACTTCAACCTGCTAGATTGGTGGGTAGAATGTGTAGGTTGAGTTTGAGAACAACCAAGAATCAAGGTAAAATGACAACCCTGTATACTATATAGTGTAACAAATATTCCCAAAAGAATGCTTAAGAAATAAAGTGTAAGATGGATCCTACTTATTACTGTCTATCTGGAGAACTAAACTGATCCCATCCCTTCGTGGTTTGCTGTGGAAATTTCTCAAACTGCATCCTGGACAAGGAAAGTCCTGGCAGAACAAGCCTGAGGCCTCACAAGTTCGGCACAAGGTTTATGGCAATACAACACTGTAACCAATAACATGATTACAAAGAACAGAAATCTCAATATTCACAAATTGCAGAGAAATAACTATTTTGGCAGAGGAGAGGGAACTCTGTTAATTGTTCCAGTGGTAATGAAAGTTTTCTGTGAAATCTACACTTAGTCACTCAGGTCAGTCATCCAAAGACAAGACTGTAAGAAACCTAATAGTTTTTTGTTTTGTTTTGTTTTGTTTTTTTTAATCTTACTGTCTGCCTATGATGTTTTTATTTTTTCCCTCATCCCTGCCAGTTACTGGCTGAATTCGGTGCTTTTTATCTATTTAAAAAAAAAAATCATAATCACCGAATCTCTCATGTTGAGAAGGAAAAATTCTTTGAAGGATTGTAATAATTTTTCATTTCTTTTAAAGCTACAGCTGTGATCTCTCCAGATGATAGTACAAAATAAATTTACAGTGTTCAGTATTTGCTGTGGCATATTTCATTCCTCTGTTCATCCTTTACATTTGGCTTTTATCCTTTCAGAAAAGAACATGTATTTATACTCTACATATCACTTTTTAAGCTGTACTTTGGAATTTACTTAATTTCTTAATTAAAAAAAAGGAAAGAAATGAAAGATTGTAATAGATGCCAAGTTAAATAAATTTAAAGAAGGGCCTAGAGTTTGGGTTTTTTTCCCCTTTTTGCTTTTAAGCTTTTCAATCATGCAAGAGTAACCACTGTTTCATTTTACTTTATACGACTGAAGTAAGTTAGATTCAGTATTCCTGTTGGTCTTCACAGAACAGGAACAGTTTATCTGAAGTGAAAATGGCACCAGTTTTTACGATGGTAAAATTGCTTTTAAAGTAAATTATTTTAAAGTGGGGAATAGTACGAATCCAAATGCAATTAGACTTTTATAAGGATAGTGAAAATAATGACTACTAAATAAAGAGAAGATACAACCTGCTCTAGCTATCTCTGAACATGAACAAATGTTATATAAATACTGACTTAGCTTTATCTATTGCCTTTACCATTATTCAACAAAAAGGAAGAAAAAATATTTTTCTATAGCTAAAGGTAAAACACCTTCTGAATAAAAAGCTACCTCCATTCTAGCTTTTAGGGGTACTCTGTAACTTGTGGTAGTTACAATGTGGTATATACGTAGTGTGTGACCATGTTACAGGTACTAAATCCAGTAAAAAGCAGCCTGCATGAATTAAGGGGGGAAAAAAGGAATAGTTCTATGATTTTCCAGAAGACTATCATCTTGTTCACACTTGAGCTTCATTTCCTGCCTTTATTGTGATCTCCTTCTGTGATCATGTCCAGAGTTATAAATATTAACAGTCACAGACAATAATATAGCAATTCCCACTTCTGTACTGCTAATACTTGTAGTGAACATAAGGAATATATACATTTTGTTCCACTTACCTTTACACCCTTTGGGGATGAAATATTAGAATTATGAATGTTTCAGTGCACAAGAAACAACTTTAACTTTTGATGCCTTCACAATAATATTTGCATATTACTCTAAAATAGTTTTAATTTGATTCAGCTGAAGAGTTTGCCTGCCTATTTCAGAATAAAATATTTGCATCACATTTTTACCATTTAATGCTTTTGGTATTACATACTCCTATCCACTGTGACAAGGATTAATGAAATTCAGTCCCAGATCCACACGGGAACAGGCTCCCCAGAGATGTGGTCACAGCACCAGCCTGACAGAGTTCAAGAAACATTTGAACAATGCTCTCAGGCACATGGTGCGACTTTTGGGGTCCTGTGCAGGGCCAGGAGTTGGACTCAATGATCCTTGTGGGCCCCTTCCAACGTATCATATGTTATGATTCTGTGATATAGTGGGATTCTGTAGTGGCAGCTTTGTCACCTAGCTCACATATATGCATTTTGAACTACAGTGGAATCCCATGTTGAATGTTAAAAATATAATTGTGCTGTCCATGTGCAGACAGCTGCATTTGAATTGTCCTAGTGTACCTGGTTGAGCTCCAGCTGTCACTCACACATACCTGGAGAGGGTCACCTAAACGTCACATCTGCCAACCCTCTTCAGAAATTCTGTACACCCTACAATATTAGGGAAGCTATTAGATATTGGTATGTGGCAACAAAATTAAGCCTAAATATGGAATTAGCATGCTATATTTGTAAAGCATTCGCATATTTACACCGTCATCGCCATACACTTGACATTATGTATTATGGGAAGATAAAAAAGAAGATGACCATAGCTAAAAAAATCTGGGTAGTATTATTGCAGATCTTATTTAGGTTTTGAGAGTTAGAAAATTATAGCCTAGGATAAACTATAGCCCAGTTTAAAAAGGGAAGTCAAAATTCTTGGACAGATCATGCATCTCAGGTAGGGTAGGCTGCAGAAGGAATGACTTTTGTTAATTGTCACAGCTGTTCTCAGCTATGCCCCACTCACCTATCACCCCAGCCACTCAGAAAACGTATGAATGTCATAATTTTAATATTTAGCAGTCCTACTCCTTGGCAATTTTTATTCCCACTATATATATCAACTTTAAGTAGCAGAGGCACCATTCCATTGCAGTTTATAAGTGAATGCATTAAAGCTGGCACCAATTTTGTAACATCTGATAGGATGAATTCAAACTGCTACAGTTCAGAAGTTGTTAGATGAATTCCTGACGGAATTTTATACTTTGCAAGAAGAAGCTACTAAATAAATGGGGAAAAGTGAGTAAAGGGTAACTGTAAACATTCTGTAGAAAGTCATACTCACTGCTATGTCAGAGCCCAAAGCTTCATGGCCTTAATCTGGCTATAGCCATATGGTCACGTCAGAAGAATCAAATTGGTTATAGCTCTTGATGTTTGGCCCACAAAAATAATGGCAGCTACATGGTCTTTAGAAAGGAAATGTCCATAGCACAATATGGCATAATATTATTATTATTACAAAATCATCAGGTTACCCCCACAAGCAGCCCCCACATACAAAAGCCAATTACTATTAAGATACATAATGGGAGAGGGGGAGAGGAGAGAGAATTTTTTCAATAAAACTATGCATGAATAAACAACTCAGGAGGGATTATTTTGTACAAGGGAAGATGACAATGGTAACTGGGAATATAATTAGATCATTAGATGAAACATTCCTAGTTGCTAATGAATAAAAGTCAGTACTTTGAGCATTTCTATGCAAAATGATGTGGTATCTAAAAATCTTATTTACAGAAGAAAAACATCCCTATAATTATATTAAAAATTATCGGTCCCTCACTGGTCATGTTGTTGCTAAAGGATGAGTGGTCAAGCACTTGAGTTATCACAAGGGCATTCAGACTTTCCAGATGCAATTCTAAATGTCTTCATTCCTGGCATGGAAAAGAATTTAAATGGTAATTCTTCAGTTTATTTCTTTGCCTAGTAAGAATGCATCCTGTTTCACAACAGTGTTTGAAAATTGCTGTGCAGGTCCCCAACAATTCGCCTTAAATGAACAAAGAATATTGTTCTTACTTAAAAAGGTTCTTTTCCAAAGCAAAAATCAGATTTATGCATCTGCCTCAGGATGCACACTGAGTTTCTTCAGTAAAACAGAACAACTCAGGCTTTTTATCATTGTGTTTTACATGCATATCAAGGACTTTTCAAAAAGAAGTGATCTGTGAAAATAGGAGTAATAATCCAAATAGTTTTTGAGGTTTTGGTTGGGGTTTTTTTATTATTATTTTGCTCATTTAAATACTTATTTCATAGATTTTAGATTTTAATTTTATAATATTTGCAGTCCATATGCTGGTGCCACATCATCCCTGCCCTTCCTTTTTTCCTATACTTTGTTATTTAAGTACTGTAAATCACGTAATTAAACTTGGCATTACCGAAAAAGTAGTTAGCAAGAAGTAATTCATACTCATTTAGAGAGTAATCACATCATTTTTTAATTACTATTAAACAGACTCTGTTTTGAAAAAGTGTGCTACTTCATTTCTTCCATTCATATTTCATATATTTTAAAGGGAAGAGAAAGTAAACCTTTCAGTATTTCCTTGTGACAAAATCACAGAACAATTTTTTTTTGAGCTGGAAAAATTAACATATTTGCATACTGACACAAAGCTCTGCTCATATTTGAGGGGAGAAATGTAAGGTATTCACTGCTTATGAGATTACATTAGACAAATTCAGCAGTTTTGTAAAAAGCTATGAAAATTATAGTTATAATGGGAATGTGTGACAAATAAATTGTATTGTTAAACAGAGGCGGCAGGTTCTTTCCTTCCACAGTGAAATGGGATAGACAATTGAAAGAGTAAAAGTGAGAAAAGCCAGGGGCTGAGATAAGCTCATGCTTATCAAGCAAAGCAAAACAAGGAATTTACTAGCTCCCATGAGCAGGTGGGTTTTTAGCCATCCCAGGAAAGAAGGGCTCCCTCACGTCTTGGCAGTCACTGGGGCAAACGAATACTACCACCGTGAAACCCCTTCCCATTCCATCCTTCTTTACTTAGTTTTATATTCTGACAATGATACTGCATTGTCTGGGATATCCCTTTTTTCAGCTGGGGATCAGCTTTCCTGGCTGTGTCTCCTGCAAGGTCCCTGTGCAGCCCCTGCCTTGTCATTTGTGGGTTGGGGTGAGGAACAGCAAAGGCCTTGGCTCTGTGTCAGGGCTGCTCAGCAATAACTAAAACAAGCCTGGGTTATTAACACTATTTCCAGAAAAAATCCAACACATAGCTCAAACTGGCTACTGTGAAGGAAATTACCCCAGCCAAATTCAGCACAAAAATGGAGAGCAAGAGCTTTCAGTTTTTGGTAAGTGCATGTACTTCAATACACTCATGTTGCATATTTATCTCTAAATACTCTGAATATTATACATGATAAGGTGAGACAGAATAGGCCCACAATCAATGTATGATGAAAGTGTTATCTTTGAACTTTTGTTGCGCCTGTGATCAGATGGAGTCCATTAGAATATTCAAACACATCTCTCAGAAGAATTACAAGGTTATTGATATAACAGCATTGAAACCCAGGCGCATTCCCTTGATCTTTTTAGATCTTTTGTTAATAAACTGAAAACTTGAAAACATCATTGTTAATTAAGATCTGAAAAAAGACTCATGACAGCAAGAAAAAGGACATCTTTTTTGACGCTTTCTTTTGTGAAATGACTGTGCTGATTGGCAAGACCAGATGCTGTATATTAAGCATGTACCACACTAAATCAACAATTCTCTTTGTTTTGGAACCCTTAGCTCTTTTGATACTACTTGTCAAAAGCTTCCTTACATGAATATTTTTCAAATAAATATACTTTTTGAGCCTTCTTTTCTGTCAAGATCCTTAGGATATTTTTTTCATATAGGGAATGTCTCTAGACATTCTGTATTATCCATCTCCTTTTGATATGACACCAATGTTTTCCTTATTTACTCCTTTTATTTGCACAGCTCTTACTGTCCCTGGCAATGTGTGAAGACAATAGAAATTAAGATTCTGAACACATATTTCCCTGTGTTTGTCTGATTTAGTATCTCAAATTCCCTCTTTATTTGCCAAGAAGGAATATCTCCTTTATTTTGGTTCACTAATTATCAGGTCTTCCTAGACTTACAGTCTCTTTTTAACTGAAAGATTGTATTCAGTGAAAAGAAAAAAAAAAAAAGACAAGAGAAAAATAGATCTTGCTGTAAGAGGCATTGTTTAATTTGGCTTTCTGGGAATGCCTGCAAATTCTTATTCTTAGTTGTAGAAACTACTAGCCTGGAAACAAGCTAGTGAAGAAACAAAATCTAATTTCTTGCTCTTTAGCTTTTTACACAAAAGATGAGAATCATGTTTCTAAGCATCAACCTTTACTTGATTTAGTTGCTTTTAAGTTGGTGGATCTAAGCCTCTTTGAACTTCATGATTTTGATAATACTAAGGACATACCTGTAGGGACTCTACATGTAGTTTTCCAATTGAACAGCAACTGAGAACAAACCTGAAGATGAGCATAATAATTTAAGTTATAAATTAAAATAATCAATTGATCATTTATTATAAGCAAGTTGCAGTGTTTGCTCTTGTAACAAGGAGAGTAAATAAAAAAGCCTTGAGGGCACAAGAGGATAGTAAAGTGTTTACCTGGTGTTTTAGGCTAAAGTCAGTATTGATTAGACCTGAGCCCAAAAGATTTTTATTCAGCTTAATGTGAAACATACTTTATGACACATTATGCTTCTTCTTCAAAACTGTTGTGCTTCTGAATGTGAGTGCTCCAGCAGACTTACTGATGATCTCTGGAATAAAGACTTGCCTCTAAAACTCAGATTCTTGTTCAACTTAATAGTATATAGGAAATAAAATATTAGTCAGAAAGACTTTAATTTTTTAATGCCTGCCAGGACAGAACATTACAAAAGAACATTGCAACTAATTTGAAATACCCCAGAAATGTTACCCAGATCTGTGAGTACCAGAATATTCTTAAAGTTTGAACCTGAAGCTCCTGAAAGGAAGCCCTTTTAGTATTGGAGAAGATTATTTTTCTTAGTGATTACTCCATCTCTTATTTGCTACAAAATAGCACCACATTTTAATAAAATACTTTAGAACAAAAGACCAGATGGATGAATAAAATAAAATTAAATGATACTTTTATTTTCTTAGTCTAATAAAAATTTATAATGAGAATTTTCCCCAAAAGATTATATAATTTTATTTTGCTGGTTTTGCTTTGGACAAAGTGAAATATAAAGAAAGAAAACATTTTTTACCATCAGCAAATAAATCCAAACCTTGAAAGTACTGTTGATACAATGTTTAGTGCAGGCTTTAATATTAAAATCTAAAGTTAAATTTTTTAATGTTAAAACTGATGAACAGGAACAACAGAGGGAGGATAGAAAAGAGTGAGAAACATCCAAAAGACCATCAAGGACAGAGCAGAAGGAGGACGAGCGCTCCGTGTCAAAGCAAATATCCACACCACAAGACATGGGGAAACCCATGCCAGATCACGTTTGCATTTTCTAAAAGAATTGTCTAAAAGAATTGCAAGCCATGAGAAGCCCAGAGTGGAGTAGAGTTTTTTCCCCTGAAGGCACTGCAGCTAGTGTAGAGTGCCAGCACTGGAGCAGGTGAAAGGTGTGAGAGAAAAGCAGCAAGAGAGAAGGAGAAATGGCTGTGGACTATCCATGTCCCTAATTGTAGCCCTGGTTCCATGCCCAAGGTGTTTTTGGTTTTTCTGAAATTCCTTTCCCTAGGAATTTTTATAAACAGGAAGAATGCTTTTGTAACTGTACCTGTGTTATTCATTCCTTCTGACAGGAGGCACTTCTTCTTGATGTCCCTCTGGTTTAACCCATGTGATTGAAGAGGTTTGCCTTTGTTTCACCAATCAAATTGGTCTGTGTAAAATAGTATATAAGGGAGATGCATCCCAAAATAAAGAGTCATTTTATAGCCTTCTGAATCTTGGAGTCATGGTCGTTTTGGTGTAAAACAGTGACACCTAACCATGCTGGTCAGTCAGGAATAGGGGAGTTCAGGAGCTAGAGAATGAAGCTGAATTCTGATGACCCAATAAGGAAGGTGTTGTTTTAATGTCTTTGTTTTTCACTACTCAAATCTATTTTAATTGTCAGTAAATTAAATTATCTTCCCCAAGTTTAGTCTCTTTTGACCACAGCAGTACAAGCTGTCTCACTGTCTGTACTTAGAGACATGAGTTTTCACATATTGTTTTCTCCCACTGGGGAGAGAAAAAATATGGGAGCAGGGTGTGAGCTTGGCCCTTAACCAACATTAACCCACTATGAATTCGTAAGTCAGATGATGAACTATATGTATTTCCTATAATTTATCCAGTCAACTCAATGTTGGCGATTTTAATTCTGTTGTTTAACAGTAAATTAATTTACTTCCAATCTCTTCAAAACAATTTTCAAGAGCAGATCTTTTTATATTCACTAATAAAGCTAATGAACAGAAAAATTAAAAATGTCTTGAAAATTCTGCAAACTGTATTTATAGAACCACTGAATTTCAGAACTACACAACTCTGAAAGTGGCTGAAAGTCTCTGCTGGGTGTTGCCTAGTTCAACCTCCCCACTCAAACAGGGTCATCTACAAGCCAGTTATCAGTCTTGTACAGATCGTTTTTGAGTAATTCTATAGATGGAGACCCCACAACCTTTCTGAACAAGCTCTGTCAGTGCTTAATCACCCTCACACTGAAAAAGGGCTTCCTGTTGTTCAGACAGAGCCTCCTGTGATTCATTGTGTGTCTGCTGCCTCTGCTCCTTTCACTGGTCACCACTGGAAAGAGCCTGGCCACATCTTCTTTGTATCTTTTTTCATTTCAGGTATATTTTGATGAGATCCCCCCTCCCGCCCACCGAGACTTCTTGTCTCTAGGCTGAGCAGCCTCAGTCTTTTGTCATAGGAGATCTGCTCTGGACCCCTAATCATTTTCATGGTCTGTTCCTGGAATGTCTCCTGTGTCCCCACATCGCTCTTTTACTAGGGAGCCCAAAGCTGGACACAACCTGTCAGGTGTTGCATCACTAGTGCTAAGTAGAAGAATCACCTCCCTCAATCTGCTGGCAATACTCCTAATGCATCCCAGGATACCATTTGTCTTCTTTGCCACAAGGGCACATTATTGGTTCATATTCAAGTCAGTGTCTGCCAGGACCCCTAGGTCATTTTCTGGAAGGCTACTTCCAAGCCATATATTGACATATCAGAGAACATATGGATTTGTAATAGATCAAGGAAATTACCTAATGGAGGAAAATCCATCTTTTCAAGTAGTTAAAACAATTTAACTAGTTCAGTTATCAGAAAAAAAAAAATAAATCAAAAGATCTTTTACCTGGGTAGAAAATACCTCAACATCTATACCTCCAGAAATGGACAGCAGAAACTGGATTCCTTTGAAGACTATGATAAAACCTCCATTCTGTTGAGGTTCTGAATATTCCTACACATATATTTATATAGAGTGTATGATGATCTCTACATTTCAGTGAATAGTAGCATAAGGTACAGAAGATTACACAATAGATTGTGCCAACATCCATCTGTTCTTGACATACCTGATAGTCTTTTGCCTGATAAATTCAAATCCATCCAGGAGTATAAATATCATACAAACATTAAATATATGATGACAAATTTAAAGGTCACACTCGATTATTAACCCTTTTTTGTGTATCTGTGTATTAATCATAGAATCATAGAATAGTTTGGGTTGGATGATACCTTCCAAGAGATCACCTAGTTGCAACAGCCCAACCATGGACAGGGAAACTTCTACTTAACCAGGTTGCTCAGAACCCCATCCAACCGGGCCTTGAACTTCCAGGGATGGAACATTATTCAAAATGCAGCATGAGGTCTTACTATGCAAACACTCTTTAATCTAAAATTATTTTTTTTTTTGGTTTTTTTCATGACCTAGTTTATAGACATTTAGTCTGTACTTCATAAATATCAGTATTAAAACATTCGCCGCTTCTCAGTTGGTGGTACTTGCTGATTCATATTTATTTTCTACGAATTAGTTAATCTTACTCTTAAAAGTTACTAAAGCTGCACCCTACTGACAAAAAGAAAGCTTGTATTTTTCATAAATTAAGACTGTGTGATCAAAGATTAGCCATCCCAAGAGACAATATGTTATTCTCAGCACTTTGTTAAAATGAACATGAGAGACTGGGGAAGAAAGAATTTTCTTCCACTTGAAACTAGCAGAGTTGTTAGGATTTTTGTGCCTTTATCTGTAGTGTGAGGAATTTTTTCCAAGGAGCATCTGGGCATATTTCACTCTTTTTTGAGGGGTTTAAAGCACTGCTTGAGCTTTTGATCTCTTCAGAAAGCTTTTGTGCTGGTTTGTTGGTCTGTCGTGTGAACTACAATATACTTGTAGGATTCTGGGGATGACTAGTTCAATGTTTAATGTCTGTGTGCTCACAACTGCAGGAGACATATTCAGTGACCAAATCACCATTCTTATTTTCTTATTTTCTTCAGTATGAAAGATGATATAACTCTTTTAAACATGTATAATTTAATAATGTTAAAGCAGCAGAATTTTGGCATTAAAAAGTGTTCCGTTTTCATAGTCTAGGAAATATACCTTTGTATGTGATGGGGGTGGGTTATGATATATTCATGCAAATCTAAGGTTGGTTTTGTTGATTTATAGTCAAGTACAGCATTCAAAGACACATTAAGACAAAAATTCTCAAACCAAGCACCCTGAAAACAAGAAAACTGTGGAAAATTTGGCAGTAGTTCAGAATAACATGGGTATTATATCTCATGATATTACTTCAAAGACAGTCTTAGGTATCTGGTCCTTGCATCAGAGTTTGTTTTAATACCTAAATGCATGCTCTTTATCTAAGCTACTTGGAAACACATGTATTTCAAAACATGATTCACAACAAAGACTCCATGAATAGGAATTAAGAAAAAGTGCATTTGAGAATAATTTTCAGTTATACAGAAGAATAATTTCTCTGGTTATTACCTTAGCATTTCCACAGACACAAATGTCTTCCAAACAGATCCCTTTTTTTTTTTGGAAAATCATTAATTATTTTATTTAAATATATAACAAGTAAAGCAGTGGTTCTGTGACTTGCCCAAAAAGTAGGACATAAGAACTCATTTCTTTTAATACAGAATTTTCTTATCTACTTGAGAATATTTCAAATCTTGATTTAAGTCTTGACTCAATCTAGAGTATCTTATTTTGCAACTTACACAGCAGGTCATGTGGATGAAATAATCACTCTGAATCATTCCATTGACTTATTTTATCCTAGACTAACTAATTAGTAGATATGAGAGTAGTTTTAATTTCCACTGAGACAAAACTGAGCTCTGGATCCATGTAGTTCCAGGTAGGTTTCATCAACAGGATGAAATGACAACTTCTGTTTCAACCAGTTTCCTTTTCATTCCAGACTTGTTTCTTGTCTTGCTCTATATCATAGATCTTTTTCCTTCTGGTTCTCTTTCTCTAAACATTCTTCCACCTTCATGTGTATCCGCTTTCAACAATCCTGTTATCCTAAATCCTTCTCCTCTGTAGTTTTAGATTATATTCCTCACAAACTTCCAGTGACAAAAATTTCCCCTTATTCCAGGTAAGGGTAGTTTAGCCTAATATAACAAGCTAAGCATGTAGTGATAATTCTCCAGAATTCCAGCTTTCTCACTCATAAATTCTTGAGCCAGGATAATTTTTCTAGATTTCAAACTATAATATAATTCTAAATGAAGAGAAAAAAATATGCCACAGTTCTTTCCAGATTTCACAGAAGAAGTTGAAAGTCAACAACAACAGCAGGTTTCCTAGTGAATTTTGTTGTCAAATCAATGCTAAGTCCTTG
The DNA here is from genome assembly GCA_013397195.1 of Hylia prasina. Classification (NCBI taxonomy): domain Eukaryota; kingdom Metazoa; phylum Chordata; class Aves; order Passeriformes; family Sylviidae; genus Hylia; species Hylia prasina. The sequence goes on along the minus strand of VYXD01014766.1, from coordinate 183,642 downwards.
GGTAGAATTAAGCAGAAGTGAAAGACAAAAATGTCAAGATGTTCAAAAGTCAGACTAATGATCACATCCTTATTGACTGATTTATTTTATAATACTTTAAATTAGGAACAATTCTGAATTATGCATCAAGCCATCATTGAATGGCAATCTCTGCACATCAGAGATAAAAATGGCACATCTTAAACTTTTGGCAATTTAATAGTTATCCCATATTAGCTATCCTATAAAAGAGCTTTAATGTAACCTTGGGTGACATTCCAAGACTTTCTTCCTTGAGACTTTAAATTTGTTTAAACTGCTTATATTTCTGTTAGTTAGGTAATTTTTTCAAAACCATTATATAAGAAAATTTAAATTATTTTATAGCAATTGTTAATAAAAAACAGTGTTTAAAATACTAGTTTATTGGATTTTGCTTATTATGACAAGGCATTTTTGTTACCAAAAAGCCCCAAACAAATGTCAATATTTTACCAAACTTAATTTTGGCAAGTGTTTTTGACATGGATTTCAGCAGGACCACATAGAACATTCTGTTTCAGCTCTCTGTTATCAACCCAGCTATACTTAGATCACATGAATATATTGTTTTGTACTATATAAAACATTTCACATTTAGACTTGTATGCACACAAACTTGTAGAGTATCTCACAGTGCCATTCAGATTTCTGTCTGTGATACTCATATAGCATACATCAGTTTTTGGTTGTCATGGTAAAAAATTGAAAGATATTAGAAAAACCCTGTATCAGTTTTCCTATTACTGAAATACTGAACACTCAACCTATGTTTCATGTTGCTATACTGCTACTATGTGATATCGAGTAGATTTGACTTTGGGTCCTATGCTCAGCAGCCTAATTCCCTGATAGAGTGGTAAAGATAGAATTCAACAACTGCCATACAGAGAGGATTTGGAGTTTCTGAAACAGATCTTACCACTGAACTGAGCTTCATTTAGCAAAAGCATTTTTATTAAATCATAGAAGGCAACAAGGCGTGTTAATATATGCGTAAGTTGTTGGAAAACTCATGGTGTTAGTTCAGCCTTGCTTTGCATTAACTTTAACAGTTCAAGGGTTGATCTTTTCTGTTCTTATATATTAGAATAATATCTTTTTGTTCTCAAGATTCTATAAAATGTGATTGGAAACTAAAATAAAGTCACCATCTTCTCCCCAGGGAACATTTATTTTAGATTTACTGTAACATCATCAACAAAAGTAAAAAATAAGTAAAGGCAAAAAAGAAAACAAAGCTTCTTATTGAAACAAGTACATCTTGATAGTTTTATTGTTTTAACAACGTTCTGGCTGTTTGGTTTACTGAAGTAAACTGTTTTGGTTTACAGAAACTAACTGAACTACTAGGTCTGCTGAAAAGCTTTTCAGTATTTTGAAACAAAGGCTGCTATAATGGCATGTCTTAAAGTTGTGGAACACAAATAAAAAAAAAACCTTTCACTGAAACAAGGAATACATGGCTAAGTTCCATGTGGCAGAGGAATGCCTCTTGAAATTTACTCAGGATGCACAGTAGGATTGAAACATGTGACTGTATGGGCTGCTATGATTAAAGAAGCACACTTTGAGAAAAAGAAACAGTGTATCTTTTACTTTTTCATAAAATATATCATAATTATTAATTATTCCTTATTTCTAATAATTTAATATTTGTATCTATGAAATTTCAATTAATAATGTCATAAGAGTTCTTAGGTTCTTGAATTCACATGCTGGCCATTAAAAAAAGGAAAACAAATAAAACAAACAAAAACAACCACCAAAAAACCCAAACCAACCAAACAAAAAACAACAACAATGACAACAGAAAAACTAAAAGGAATAAATAAACATAATAATATTTTACTCTGTACTCAGTAAAATGACTATCACTGAACTAAGAAATAACACTTTTTTTTCTGACATAATACTTTTTCTCTCTCCTAATCTAAGCTTCATTGCAATTTTATTCTTTAGAAACTGTCTTCTTTTGATTCTTCATTGCATGCAAAGAGCTTTGCAATTTTATCAGAGGCACAATTTCCATATTTTATGTTTTCAGGTGCAGTAAGTAAATGACATATGTGTATATGAGATCCATGCTTTTGATATTTTCCTGGCAGGTCCTTCAATTTCTCTACAATGTTCTTATCACAAGGTTTTGTATAAATGAATGCATATGAACAAGTAACATTTAGCAGGTAATTTCTCCAAATTCTCCCATATATTTTTTACTGACAATTAGAAATACGGCAGATTTTTCAGAAACACACTGAAGGTAAGAAAACATTCCCATTCCAAAACTCAAATGCCTTGAAGACACTTTTGTCATCGTACCATTTTCACCCTCAATTACAGAGAAATTGATAATGATTCTTTGGAAAACAAGTATAAGCATTATTTTACTAATTAAACAGCATATCAAGGCGTTCAAAGTATTCAAACATTTCTTTCTTGTCCAAAAGAAACTGAAGACATGTTTTCTGAATTTCTTTCAAAAATTAACTACTCAAGAGAGAGGAAGCAATTAACTTTACACTAAAAACTCCTTTTGGGGGAGAAGAATTTGATAGAGACATGGAAACTGCAGCCTCTCAGTATCTTCTACTTGTGCATTAAAACTAGATTCTTTGTTTTTAGAAATGAAATAAATGCATCACAGCGTTAACCATCTTTCATTCCAAAATGCAAAACACCACACAACCTATTCCTAGGTAAATGCATGTTCTCCAAATAAATATCATATTTTTCCATCACTTCACCAAATAATTAATTAAACCATAGCTTATGAAAGGTGTCTTTGGAAAAAAAATTGGAATAAATCTAATATTTTCCTGCTAAATATTACCTACTTGGGATAACATCACATGTGAGAGTATGTAACAGGGGCATGTAAGTTACATAACATCTACACCATTTAAGGCTTTACAGAAGTGGGTCATCTTTTCTACTGTGCTTTACAGCTATCCTCTTACAATGAAATGAGTAAATGGAAAAATGCTCATTGAAAAACCGCAACTTTTCAAAGCACAAAATGTGGTTAGAACTTGAAAAAAATCTCATTTTATTTCTTTTATTTCTCTGTTATTGTCATGTTCTACCTCGGGAATCAACTTGTGCAAATGAGCAAACAAAAATTCAAAACAAGTTGGTTTTCTTTTTAATATTAATTTATCTGCAAAACAAGCAAGTTATTTTATATATCTCTATTATTAGTCAGATAAAATTTAATACTAGAAAATCTAAAGGCAAAAAAAGACAATTACCTTTGATAATTTTACCTGACAAGTTTAAATATCTCAAATCTTTATTTGAAATTTGATGTTAATAAACTATTCTTGCCCTGCCTCTTCTACCTGTTGGTGGTAATGTTTGCACTAATTAATCTTCCTTTATGGAGCACATTCTATTCTTTGCTTGTATTAGTTCTATTTTTACTATTCAAATTTCTATCTCTTTTTTTTGTTGTTTTGAAATTATTCAGTCATAGATTTCAGATGAAGAAAGACATCAAAGCTAGTAAATCTGGTACAGTTGATTGCTAATCTGGATACTATGATGCTCTTGATGGAATCCCTCTATTACAGAGGAGATAGAGAGAAATTGCATATATTGATCTCACAAGTCCAATAAATGTTTAATTTTGCTTACACAACTCATGTACAGTGTTTCATATTGTTTAAAAATGAGAGAAGTTTATTTTTATGGGCTATCTCAAGACAACATATACATTGTTTTAATCTCTAAAAAGTTTATGGAAGAAAAAAAGATTCCACCAGGAGAAAAATATTGGTTGAGGTTCCAATTTTAGTACCAATTTCAGAAAATGACTCCCTAGAAACAAAGATAAACAGAGATATAAATCACTGTGTGAATAGAAGTTGATGGCTTATAGTCTTTTCTACAGAACTAAAGCTGTGGACTCTGTCATGAAGAAATATGTCTATAATAAATTTGGAATCTTTGCTTCATTCCCTGTCTTACTATGTCTGAAAATATGAATCAAACACCCTATGTGTGCAAGGCTTTATACAATTACCCTTATTTTACAGAATTAACTCAGGAAGATATATAAGCCATTCAAACAAAACAGATGGCAGAACAGACAAAGGGTGTGAACTCCTGAGCTCAGTTCAGATTGCTGTTTTACTGGAGGGAAAAAGAAGGTGATTGGGTATTCATTCAAGTCAGTGCAATATGTTCCATGCACTAAGCAAGTATTTTAGGATAAGTGACTGAGTGATTTATCTAATAGGTATTTTAAAAAGAAAAACCAATAAGCAAAGAACTTTCATCAACATCTAAGTTTGGGGAAAAAAAACTCCAACCCAATATCAAAGAGTGAAGTGGTAAAAGTTCAGCTATCATATTAAAGGACAAAGATATGAGAAACAGAAAAAAATATTAAAAACTTAGTTAAGTTTTTAAGTTTGTTAACATTAACAGTCAATAAAATTTAACTTTGGGTGTACAGAACAATCAATTTCTTTGTGCTGTTCAGGTGAATGCACCAAATTTCTGCCAAAAAGAATATATTCCTTTGTGATTGTTTCTGGACTGCTAAATCATTAGATTGATCTGTGCAATTTCAAGAACGAAAATGAAGGCATATATTTTACAACCATATTCTTGCTTGTGTAGAATGCCAAAAGAGAGAGAATGTAACTGTGTGCCACAATTCAAAATGAGTATGGAATACTGAATGTTTAATTTTGGGTTTATGTTAGAATATGCCAGGTTAAATTTGTTATTTATGGTTATAGATATGAAGCAATGCTGCAGAGGCCAACATTCTTGGCAGCTGTGCTCTAGCTTGGTTTGAAGAAATGTACATAGAACACCACAGCCACTAGATATTATGTCCAATACTGTAGCTGGTGTGTTTTCGATAATGATACTACTGTGCAATAAAATATTTTTTCTGTAAGAATTCTGATTTGATGAGAAAAAAACTCTTCATATATGTGTGTCAAAGTTGTTAAAGATTTAATTTACAATTATACTATATTTCTACAACCATTTATTATTTTGGAATGCTTATTTTCTAAATAAATTAATAGTATCCAGTATAGAAGAACAATATATATATATATATTTTAAAAAAAGCTCCATAGAATGAAAATTCTCTTTCTGCTATTTTTGGTTTTCTTAAAATTTTGGCAGTAAATTTAAAGAATAAAATATAAATAAATCACATTCTATAATATTTAAATAATTTAACCATATGTTTTCTTCTACATTTGAATATTGCAAATGGAAAAAGTCCAAAGGTATATTTTACTAAAATATTTTGTGTCCAGTTACACATGTTAAATGATGACTATTCCCATAAAAAATTATGATATGCTATATTCTATTATTTTGCTAATTGAACACCACCACCTGTTGGGAGCAATGAATAATACAATAATACTGTTACTTGTAGGTTACCAAGGTCAGAAATTTGCTGATGATTGTCATTCAAGACAAATACAATTTTAAATTTTCATTTGCCTAGATTGGAGTTAAATGTGGACATAACTAAATGCATGAGTATTCTAACACAAGGATGTTATTCCAGAAAATATTAAAAAAGAAATTTTCTATTCTTCAGCTAGTATTGCACAGGGTCTTAGGTTCATAGTCTTGGTGTGAATCTCCCAATCAGAATTAAAATTATAGCATCAGATCACTTTTCTCTCAAACCCTTGTAATAAGCATACAATTGAGATATTTTTAGTTTATATTTTTCATTTTTTAAGTAATTTCTGAGCCATGTTACAGCTTCCTGTTGTATTTTGCAATATTTTGCTAGGGATATATGTCACATGTTACTGAGCAGTGACACAGGAAATATTTGGAGGAGAAAGTACTTTTGATACAGCTTAGATAGACTATGAAGCCAAAGTAGCCAAGACTGGCACAGCTGATTAGTTGATATAAACAGAGAGGCCACTGAGAAAAGCGATAATCTGAGAACCGTGTCTGTGAACTGGTACATCTTCTTGGATGGACCTATTTGGCTGACCACAAAAGACAGCTAGGAGTGAAATAACATACCTGCTGCATGGATTAAACACTTGTGTGTTGGGAATCAGAACATGGAAATGAACTGGGAGCCAAGATTGTTGCCAATGCAAAGTGGTTCAAAGTGTTGAAGGGTGAAGACAGATTATTTCCTGTGCTGAAGACCTCTGTAACCAGTTTATATAGAATATGCATCTCTCATTCAATATGTATGTTATATATAGTGTTACATACATTATAAAGTTGTATTGGGACGCAGAATACTTTGGGAATGTCCAACGGTGGTGGCTATTGCAGTGTATATAAGAATGATTTTAACCTATTTTTTTTTTCTCTACACCAGTAGCTCAGAAAACACATTGGGAGAATGTTACTCAGGGAGCTGGGTGAAAAAGGATTTAGGCATTTTAAATGGAAGAAAAGAAAAAGTATTGAATGTATGCAAAACATACCATGTATAATAAAATTTAAAATAGCATACAATTTAGGGATCTATGAATGAGGCTTGATTAGATGGACTATGAGAACAAATGCATAAATATGAAAGAATGAGGAAACCATCACACCCTCTAAGAGAAGAACTTGGGATGCTGACAAGTTACTGCAGCCTTCTTCCAGCCTCATCTTTAAAAAAAAATGGAACTAGGTGATCTTGAAAGTCCCTTCCAACCAAGCTATTTTATGATTCTATGACCTTATTCCGTGGGACTGTTTATTGCTGCACAGACTTTTCTTCTCATTCTTTGGGCACAAGTTAAAAGAGCCAGTGAGGACTGGAAAAAGGTACTGTTTAACTAAGCGCTTATTTGGCACCCTACAGAAAAACATTCCTGTCCAAGTGTGTGATTTATAATGTACTTTGTTTTCAGTTTTAGTCAAATTATTCCTTTGTGTAAAACCAGATATCAAGAAGGCCTCTCTTTCTCCTCTCTGTTTGTATCCAGTTCCTATTAGTTTTAATAAAACTTATCTAAAGCCTCCCAAAGTCAATGAGCCAAGCCTTCTTTTCTGTATTGGACTAAAGTTGTCAAACCAGGAGCAAATCACTCAAAGTTCACTGTTTGATTGCAGAAGATATTTTGAAATGACTTAAAAATACTATTAATATTTTGAAAGTTAGTTTCTGAACTGTGAAGTGAATCCCAAGTGAACAAGACATTCATACAGGCTGAAAAAGTTACTATGTACATGATGTCCTACTTAGGCTGTTTTGTATTGATCTCACAAGTCCAATAAATGTTTTAAATTTTGCTTACACAACTCGTGCTGTGCTTCATATTGTTTAAAAATGAACAGCACCTTTTCCCCCCCCACTATAAGGGGATTCATTGATAAATTAGCTTACATAAAGTTGATTGTTATTAGCAACTCAAGCCAAATTGTGGGACTACCTAGGACTTTTTCCCCAACTACTCAGTGGAACTCATATCTCACTTCTAGAATTGAATCAAATCTCGTTTTCACAGATACCTCTATAGAGGTACTAGTAGCACATATATCCAATGAAGCTTCTAAAGGATAGTATTTTGAAGAGGGTAAAGAAAATTTGGTCTAGATGGACATTGACAGGCTATCTGAGCATCCTATCCAGTGCTTAACCAACCTGAATGTAAAATACTGTCTATTCATGCTGAGTTAGTGTTTTTCTTGTTACAACTTATGCTCACTCTCTCTTAACCTGTTCTGTACAGTACTGAGAAAAGCTCAACTCTTTCTCCTCTGTGTCCTCTCACAACAGACTTCAGTGCAAATTCCAGTGCCTCAGCCTTCCGTTGCTCATTTTGAACAAACACAACTGTCTCAGTCTGTTTTGATACATCACGATCAGATGCCTAACCATTATGGTGGTTTCTCAGAGGGTTTGCTTCAATTTGACACTTTGACATCCTTTCTTTTATTGGGAAGCTCAGCACTGGACTCAGCACTACACATGTCTCACCAGCATCAAAAGTGGAATGACCTACCTCAAAACATGCTGGCAAAGTTCATCCCAGTGCAGAAGAGGATGCCCTTGTCCTTGATTGATGGTGGAACAGAATGCTGGAATATGCTGAAGTGTTTGACCTGCAGGATGCTCCTTGCAAGCCCATCCTATGCTGGTACATAGACATATTCTGGTCTCATTGTAAGACATGGGTTTTGCCTTTGCTGAATTTAATGAAATTCCTATTATCTCACTAGCAATGAAGATTCAACTGGAATGGGTTGCCAGCATTCTCTTTCACATAGCCATTTAAAGTTTTCCACACACTGGGAAGAGAAGATGCAGCAAGAAATTACTCAAAAATCCAAGTAGATGAGCTAGCTAGATAAGGTCAAAACATCAAAGCAGTAACTGGGTACTACATTTTAAGAACTACTAAACTCACAGGTTTGAAAATTTGTATGAATTTCACAAGACCTCTCTATAAATTCAAAGCAAAGAGGGAACTACATTCTGGCAAGATATTTAGCACAAATGCTCAATTTTAAATTTATATCATCTTTTTAACTTCAGTGAGGCTAACGCATGCTTGAAATTAAGTATGTATTCAATATTTTGAAGAATTAGAAATGTAAATATTGACAGAAGTTCAAACAAGATTATTTATGAAAACATTATTCCAAAACCTTTGGAGGTTGAGATCTTAATCATTGATAACTACATTTTTTCTTATTCTTATAATCCTAATTTTAGTATGGTAAACTGTTGAGTTATTAAACATCTGTATTGTCAATAAATATATGTAAGAAATCAACATTTCTATGTTTAAAATATCTTGGAACACATAATTGCTCCAGCAATACATTTAAAATAAATGAGATATGCATGAGTCACTTATGGTTTCACACTGTAATTTAAATGACAATAGAACAAAGGAAAATATGAGTTTTAGTGTATTTAATATTTTGTGCCTGCTAAAATCTTTTTCTAATGACTACATATGACTAGTGTAATATATCTCAGCTGCACTTCAGATACAGTAAGGATCAGAAATTACAGTTCCCTAGAGAAGCAAGGATAAGTATAATTAACAGAAACCAAGAGATGACAATAATTTACAAATGCTTGCTCTCTTAGTAAAGAGAGTGTTCCTTCCCTGTGGACCAGCTCTTTAACTTAATATTTTCATTGACTCTCTTTGCAAAAAAATCTGCAATTGTGTAATGAAGTCCAAGAATTGCGGAAAACTAGGGAGTAATATTACTTTCAGGAAGGAAACTGTATCATACTCAGGAAAGGAAATGAGGCTGAAAACTATAACATGTGGCTCCAAGCACTGTGTTTTAAATGAGTGGGTGATTCACACATTGAGCTACTGTGGAGGGTTTCCTTGGCTGGGTACCAGGTACCCACCAAGCTTCTCTATCACTTCCCCTTCTCAGCTGGACAGGAGAGAGAAAATTAGATGGAAAGTAACTCGTAGGTTAAGATAGAGCAGTTTACTAAAGCAGATACTTTTGCAAAAGCAAAAGGTTGCCTGCAAAGGTTGAAGAAAATTTAAAACCCAAAGATTTTATTATCTACTCCTCCCATCAGCAAGTGATGTCCCATCACTTCCTAGGAAGCAGGGCTTGGGCTCTTGCAGCAGCTGCTCTGGAAGAAGTCATAAATGATGAATGTCCCCTCTTCCTTCTCTTAGCTTTTATATCGAAGCCAATATCATATGGTATGGAATTACCCTTTAGTCAGTTCAGGTCAGCTGGCTTAATTGTGTCATGTCCCAAGCTCTTGCCCACCTGCAGCCTACTGCAAAATGTTGGACAGTGCTAATGCTGTGCCAGGACTGCTCAGCAGTGCCCAAAACAGCAGCATGCTACCACCACATTTCCAGCCACCAATGCAGAGCACTGCACTGGGAGGGCTGCTGGGAAAAATGAACTCCTTCTCAGCCAGACACAATACAGCCACACCCACAAAATAATAATAATAATAATAATAATAATAATAATAATAATAATAATAATAATAATAAATATTATTATCATTATATATTATTATATATAAATAAATAAATAATAAAAAAATTTGGTATGTTATCAGTTACTCATGCCCTGACTACACTGTTGACACAAATAATGCAAATAATATTAGGATGCTATTAAACACAAAAATAAGGCAGAAGTACCCTGCCATTTTACAAGGCTGTGATAATACTGAAACGTAAAAAATGTTTAAAAAAATATTCAAGTATAGCAAATCATCAGGTAAAATTCAATTCTAAACAGGTCTGAAGACTGTTAGGAGAGCAGTCTAAAATAAACCTAGTCTGCTTAGCTCAGAAAAGAAAAATAATCAGACACACATGATGACTGTCCCTAAACCACTTAGGAAACAAATACCAGAGAAAAAAAGATATTTAAGATGATGGACAAATGATATCATGAGGGAAATGACTGTAATATAAGCATAGATTAATACAGTTTGAAAACCAGAGCTTATAAGGGTAAGCCTTTTTATAATGATCAGGATGATCTGGGAAAATCTTCTACAAAGCTAATGTTTCTGTCTTTCCAATAGATTTACCGCAGCCAGGGACCAGCATACATGACCTCAAAGACCACTTTAATTTTCATGTTCCTATGAAAGATATCACAATTTCTTTGATGTATTGCTACTGTATCTATTGTTTTCTAGCTTTTTGCCGACCGCAGTTCAATTTCAGCACATCCCACTGTGTTTCTGAAAAGTCAATTGTTATGGTTTTCTTCTGTTTCTTTGAAGATATTCCCTACTGTAATATTGCTTTGTTACATATTATTGTGCCATTAATATTTGAAAATTTTGATATTTTTTGAAACAACTTCATTATTACTTGTGTTTATTTGATTTTTTTTAAATGGCTGATTGACTTAAATGCCTGATTGCCCATTGTGATTTGGTAAACAAGCTGTTTAAAAAATTATTTTTAATTTAAGTGAAAATAGAAAACGGAGAAGAGGCTAATTAACGTAACAGTGTAGTAACAAAACTATACAGAGAAAAAAAGTCAGACACAAAACATGCAGTACAGAAACTAGTGACATGTTTTATTCTCCTGAAATAATTTAAAATTTTTTGTCAGAACATAGGCTATTTTGCTGAGTTTTACTTTTTTAAGAGCATTTTTTTTTTTTTTTTGGTAAAGTAGATGTTACTTAGTATTACTTAGTATTGTTTCATAAAAGTAAATATGTCTTGCATCTGGTAATTCTTAAGTGCATTCTTTCCTGAAAACATGACTAAAATTATTGTCTGTAGGAGTATAATCTGTGATTGCAATTAATTTTGATTTCTCAAAAGCACCATAGTTCACTTCAGTACTTCAGTCTTTCTCAAGATAAAGTACTCTATTTGTTGCACTTATACATAAATACAAATAACTTTGTAACACTGAGAGTGGGATTGATTTTTAACATCATGTAGAATTTGCTTCTGATGTTTTGATTCCTTCACCAAACATCCCATATGTTCCGTGAAAGATTTGACAACAGATAGAATAATTTATTTATCAGATCCAGAATGCCTTATTTTATACACAATCACCTCATAACCATATTACACAGAAGTCTTTTTTTGATAATTGAACTGGTCTTTTTTTCACACAAATAAGATTTTTTTCTTTTTCCCCCAAGTTTCATTTCTATAGTAGTTTAGCACTTATTTGGGTTCAAAACTGAAGCTGCTATCTTGCCTACAACGGCGCAACAGTGAACTCAGAGTACCAGAATATTTTTCTTAGGCCTTGAATAACTTTGTATTTGTATTTCAGTCCATATTGAATTGCAAACATAAACAGAGCTAGAAACCAAATCATCTCTACAGAAAAATAATAATAAGGTACTTGATGCTTCACTGTTAAGGTAAAACAGGTTTAAACTGTTTCTAGTGTTAATGTATGCTACCCTTTGCAATAAACATCTGTAACAGTGAAAGAATCACTTGTTTCCAGTGTCCAGTGAAATCAATAACAAGGCAACACCTTCAGAAAGGTTTGGGATTATGGCCTGATGCATTTGCTGCATTTAATATGCCCTCTACATATTTCACTAAACTTGAAGTCAAGATGAAAACTGCATTTTGGTATTAATGCTGTTTTGATGTAACTGGTTCTGCCTTACTAGACTTCAAATTCAAATATTATTGAATGTATTTACTTTGTTCATTACTGATTAAAGAATTCATTCCAGAAATATTGTCTTTTGTAGGCCTGAAAAGAATTTTTCTACAACTATCAAATTTACTGACATAACAATAGTCACTAAAAAAAAGTATTACATCCTAATATATTTACTTTGAAATAGACTCCATATGCAGATATGAATATTTTCCAAATCTAGACAGGTTACAATTTATTCTGATTGATCTTTATCTACGATCCAGGGATTCCATCATAAAAGAGTTTTTGAAAAGTTCATAGTGGGCTGAAGACAACCTCTTGGACAGGGCTTATGTTCATTGCCATGGTCTTAAAATGTTTTTAGCTGGACTTACAAAGTTCAGAAATAGGTTGTGATGGGCTGACCTTGACTGGCTTCCTGACCCTTGTTCAGCTGTTCTCTCCATCTCTGCAATGGACAGGAGAAAAGAAATGAAAAACCTCCTGGGATGAGGTAAAGACAGGGAGTTCACTTACCAATTTTCATCATGGGAAAAATAGGCTTTACTTGGGGAACATAAATTTAATGTAGTGATAATTAAAATAAAGTGGTGATAAATTAAGACAAAATTAAAGTCACCTTTTCCTGTACTCCCTTCTTCCCAATCTCAGCTTCAGTTCTACACTCCACAATCCTTTGCCTTCTCGCTCTAAGCAGTCCAGGAGTTGTGGTCAGTCTATAACATTTAATCTTTACTGTTCTGTCCTCCTCACACTTTTCCCTACTCCTGAAAGGGACCCCTCCACAGGCTCTAGTCCTCTAGCCCTGCTCCTTTGAGGGCCTTTCCTGACCCAGAGTCTCTTCAAATAGCAAATAGCAATGTATTCCAGCAAATGAACCCCACGGTCCTCCATGGGCTTCAGGGAACATCTCTTTTCCTCCCTCAATGGTCTTGATGTTCTCAGGATAGTTTCTTGTTCTCCCAGCTTCACTCTTCACACTTCTTGTGTGGCATTTCCCCTTTCTTTAACACATTTTCTCAGAGGTTGCCTCACCTCAGCTGGTGGAGCTCAGCTGTGCCCTGTGGCAATAAGTTGGAGCCAGCTGGAAATGGCCTTGCCCAGCATAATGCAGTCCCAGCTGTAGGAGACGGACCCAACACCAGGCACTGCTGCTGCCAGCAGTTGTCCATCAGCATCCTATAAAGAGAGCTGGAGGTGTTTTCCTTGGGTTTGTTTCAGTCTACACTGGAAAATAGAAATGTTTGTGTTCTATATTGGATTACAGCCTGAGAAAAGTCCACTGACTGCTTCACTGCGTGAACGGAAAAATGGCAAGAGTGAAACAGATGGCTTAAAAAAGAAAAAAAAGGAATGTGAATATTTAACCAGAGATATTTGAATCATGAATCATTATAGTCCATCTGAGTGTGACTTCTAGAGTGGTGAGAGTTTCTGTATGTTTTGGATTTATAGTTTAGTTTCAGTGAGAAAGACATGGCCTTGCTGGATGATTTTCTTTGCATGTAGCACCAGATTTGACCTTTCTAAGTAAAGAATTTCAATAGTAGGAAATGTTTAAAGGTCGTTCTGTGATTTGTACAAATGTTTCCCAGGGACTAAGTAGAGATTATCAAACTCATTTCTCTTTTGACCCAAAGCAGATCTCTTAACCTAGTTCTTTGGTGTCCAAAGACTTGTGCACTAATCCATTAATCCTCCTAGTCTCACAAATTATTGAAAGTCTATTATCTACAAGTTCAGACTGAAGATCTATTGAAAAGACCGTGACCTCAAGAAAGCCCAGACAGTGACATATTGTGGGGAGAAAAATAGTGACTAAGGATGAGGAAAAGGCTGAGGAACTTAATGCCTTCTTTGTCTCAGTCTTTAACAGTAGACCAGTCTCCAGAGCTGGAAGACAGGTACAGGGAGAAGAATGAAGACCTCATAATCCAAGGGGTGACCTGCTACACCACTTAGAAGCCTCTGCATAGGGATCTGGACAAACTGGATAATTGGACCAAGGCCAGTGTTATGAGGTTCAACAAAGCCCAATGCCAGGTCCTTCACTTGGGTCACAACAACCCCATACAGAGCTACAGGCTGGGGGCATAGTGGTTGGAAAGCTGCCTGGGGAAAAGGACCTAGAAGGACTGGTCAAAAGCTGCTGAACATGAGCCAGTGTTTGCCCAGGTGGGCCAGGTGGCCAATGACAGCAGTAGTGAAAAATTCTTTCCAATTCCCAGTCTGAATGTCCAAAATTTTCACTTCTGTCAGCTTCTTTTTCATTTTTCATTCTAAATGGATAAGTATCTATGGCCTTCTAGTACACTACCAGAAAATGCACAAGAACAATGCCACACTCTCTCCTGTTTCTTTGCCCTTTGCTAATAAATATATCACTTTTCTTTATCTATGAATGTGCACCTTTAACATAAAAACTAACTTGAAGCACTCTTCAGAACTCCCTGTTTATAGCAGTAGCTAATAAGAGTTGTGGTGACATAGTGAAACATATAAAACACCTCATTATATTTCTAGGATTCCACACTTATTTATGTGGAGTTTAACTTAGTAGAGAGAATGTGGATACATAAGAATAACAGTCAGAAAATATATTAATAGAAAAAGCAGTATGAATAACTTGCGATAGGAACTGAAATTGCGTGTGGGATTGGCTCTATATGTGATATGTTTTGTGTGTAATTTAAGAGGTGTATTTATTGACATAGTACACACTTGCTGGCCTAGATACTTTCCTGAATTATTGGTCATCTAGAAAGAAAAAAGCCCCAAACCCTCACTTTTAATTGCTGTAACATGTATTGAAGCCATGTATGGAATTCATTCTGCATTCACACTTAAAGAGAGGGGAAAAAGTGTGTTGGCAACTATAACATGAAATCCTTTGTTTCATTATTTCTTCAAAGAAGAAACAATTGCAAGGCTGGATTCAAAAAGAAACATGAGGGATTCTTCCTGTGACACCACCACTGGACAGACTGACCAGATTTCCCTCTGCCGACATTAATTGTGATAATGAAATACTGAGAAAGGATAACACAAATTTGAGCTACCACATTTGAATCAAGTTAACCATGTTTATTCAATAGAGGTAGGAGGACTTGTCAGTTCTTGTTTTCTGTCTCTGACAATGCACCATTCAAACACAATTATTTCACTGTGAAAGTAAATTGCATCTTAGTGTATCTCTCACTAGTAATATTCCTTTCATTCACAACAATGTCCAGACACTTGTCCAATTACTCATCAGTGTCAGAGGTTTAGATCCCCTCTACTAACTTAATTTTGAATTTGTGATGAATTTTAAGAACGAAACCTTAGTATGTGTGTGGAGAACCAGGAGGGACAAGGGAGAAGCTCTTTTCCAGTGAGAAAAAAGCCCCGGTGAGTTTGAAAAAAACAAGGCTTGGTATTGGTCCATTTTTGGTGGGCTGCCAGCTTTCTGTAAACCCCACCCCCGAGTTAGGGATAAAAAGAAAGAGACCATTAGGGGTCTTTCAGGCTAATAAACCCTGTCTGGAAGATCTCTGATTCTCGTCTTATTTTCCCATGTCGCCTGAAAAATATACTAGCTGGGAAAACTGCTTTGCCCCAGTGTGTCAAACACTGACTCTGGGAAGCCGAGGGCAGAAACCGTTCTGATGAGAACGGACCTCGGGATGGCTTGAGAGGAGCTGAAATTCAAGAATCCCAGCTGCCGGGGAGAAACCCCTGAGGCAGATATATATGTGTCATTCTTTTACTATAGCTAACATGATATCACCTAGATAGCTTTGCCTTTTTGCCTAATGCCAACACATTTAATGTCACAGGAGGCCTGGAAAGAACAGAAGCGTGCAGGAGAAAGTTTTCTGACTTTGTCCTTATATATCCTCCTAATATACCTGATATATCTTACTCCACTTTATTAATATATTAATTTAAATTAAAATTCTCCGAGTCAAGTTTATTTTGCTGTGATAGTAATTCTTAAGTGATCTCCCAGTCTTTATCTTGACCCATAAGCTTTTTCATCCTACTTTCTCCCTGTGTTCTTTTTAGGAAGAGGAGTTGTGTCAAGTCTGGCAACCAGCCAAGGTCAACCCCACACAAAGACATATATTAATCTTTTTTAGGATGTAAACATTTAAATAGTTTGATTGCTTTGGACTCAGACACTGGATGTTAGCATGGTACTGAAATAACAGGGTGCAATTTCACATGCACCTCACTTACTGGAAAATGTATTGTGTATGTGAAATGCGTATCTGTAGCCCAATGTTGGACCAAATAAAACAGTAATTTCCACACCCAGAAATCTTGATTGTTTTTTCCTAAACTACAAAATTTCACTATCCCTCATGTAAAACAATCAGGATTTTAGCTGCAAAGCTTTCTTCCATGTATTTTAGCTGTGAAGCCAGGCCCTGGTGTAATGGATGTGCACTAGCTAACACACCTACGTGGTACATCTCCCAGACAGAATTACCTCCCAAGGCCATTTGATCACAAACTTCAGTTATGCACCCCAAATTTTCATTTAAAGAACAATTCCCTGCATAAGGCCTCTGATGAGATATATCTTATTTCTGAACACAGAGTTCTGGTTTTGGTTTTCTTTTTCTTTTTTTTTTTTTGTAATATTTTTCAGTTCTTGATTCAAATATCTCTAATCAAATTATTTAATCTCATCCCTGTTTTAACATGAGACATTTACATAAGTGTCATTCACTTATTTCTGCCACATGAAAATCCGCACTGCAAAGTGCTTAAAACCCAGGTGCTGATCTACAGATTAAAAAAACCAGCAGAGAAATTTATCAACTTTCTTTTTTGACACTATCATCTCTCCACTCTTCATTTCCCAGCAGGGTAATTAGTCTTTATTTCTAGGACACTATTTATATTCATGTGAGATCTTCTGTCTTCTTGAGTTCCCTGACTACAAAGATGATCACCAAAGCAGGGACATTCCTACCCATTCTTTGCTCTCTGACTCCTGAGGCACGGGCAGTCAGGATAAACTCTCTGATCCCTTGTGGGAAGCTGTTTCCATAGCCCAGAGTCCTGGCAGGAGTTTTTTAGCTACATGAAATCCCTCTGCTATCCAGATACAATGACAAGGATGAGAATTCAGAAAACTCCAAATTATATGGAAAAAACTCTCATATGGATTAAGTATACTGTCAGCTTGTTTCAAAAATAGAGGAATCCAGGTACCAGAGGACACCTACAGCCAAAGTGCAATTTACCAGAAGTTACTGGAAGTACAGCTTTTTTTGCTGCCCTTCCTTCTTTGGATTTGTCCTCCAGCGCTGCAATGTAGACGTCAGGATTTTCTGTTCCTTAGCAAAAGAACAACAAGCAATGAAACTGCTCTATAACTGTTCATACATTAGTACTCTAGAACCAAGGACTGGAAATCAAAGATTATTCCTTTCCCAAATGCACATTGCTCAATGCTAAGCAATAGAAATAGGTTTCTTCTATTTTTTTTTAGACACAGGTCACAAAGCTGTAATTCTCTGCTGAATACTGAGAGTTTCAACAAAGAAGTAAGAGGCCATTTTCATGATTTATATTATTTATTAATGTATTCTTCTTAGAGTAGTAGGCTTCAAGCTGTCAATTTGAGCCTTGTATTCCAGAAATGGATCTATTATTATTTAGAAGCAGTGATAGGTGCCTGTTTTAAGAAAAAGACCACCCTATAGACTGGCATAAATTTTGCAGTCATGAGTTATTTTCATAAATGACAAAGAGGCATGGACAAATCAACCAGATACTTCACATTTCTTCAGTACAAACTGCATTAGAAATGGCTTGAGAGCAACCCTACAGAAAAGGACTTGGGATATACCAGTGAGTGTAAAATTAGACATGAGCTGAAAAAGTGCGTTCACAGTCCTGAAAGCCAAATGTATGCAGGACTGCATAAAAAGCCATATGACCAGCAGATCAAGGGAGGTGATACTTCCCAGTGCCACACTTGTGAAACTCTGTATTGCACACCACAGACAGCTCTGGGGCCCCTAGCACAACATGGACCTGTTAGAATGGGTCCAAAGGAGGATCACAAAAATGGTCAGAGAAACCATTTCCATAAAGAGAGGCTGAGAGAGTTGAGATTGCTTAGCCTGGGCAAGTGAAGGCTCTGGAGAGACCTTATTGATATTTAAAAGGGGCCTATAAGAAAAATGGGGAGAGACATTTAACCAGGACTTGTAGAGACAGGACAAGAAATAATGGTTTTCAACTGAATGAAGGTAGATTTTGACCAGATATTAGATTAGATATCAAGAAGAAAATACTTAATGTGGGGGTGATGAGCCACTGGAACAGGTTGCACAGCCATGTTGTGGATGCTCCATCACTGGAAACATTCCAGGCTAGGTTGAATGGGACTTTGAGACGTGTGATATGGTGAAAGTAGTCCCTGCCCACAACAAGGCGACTGAACTACATGATCTTTAAAGATCGATCTGGACAAGGTACAATACATTTTCTCAGAAAGAACTAACACATTTTATTGCTTTAAATGTCAGTTTGGAATTCATGCCACACTTTTATGTTGAAAGGGGGCTACAATACTCTAATCAAGAAATGGTGCAAGGTGGTGTTATCTTAAGAATTTGTGGGATCTTTTTCTCAGCTGCAAATTTTAGCTGATCATCTTCACCAATATTTTCAGCATTTTAAAAACTATATTTGCACCAGGCAATCAAATCTTCATTCTACTTTTCTGTTATTCTTACCTAGGAATTTAATAAAACCCATTCCAGCTTTTGAAGATAAATCATCAATCTACTTTTAAATAGTGTGATATCATAGTGAGAAGTGAAAGTTTACTGTATTGATATGGAGCTTTAGTATACTCTAGAGTTGTCTGAGATTCACAAAGAAATTAGCCAATAATGTTAAGAAGTAATGGCTAATTTAACTAATCCTTAATGAAGCCTACTAACACTGTCAGGATTGATGAGTCCAGTGAGATTTTTTGCAAGAACACATTAAAGTAAGGGTCCTCATCTCATTTTGTCAGATTAATCATTATCATAAATGACAGTGTTTCTTTCTGCTGATATAAAAATTATGTATTTTTTTCTTTCTAAAATTTCTTAAAGGTATAAGTATGTATAGTAGGACATGGATTTTATGTCTAAGAAAACAGTTTCTGGTGGTCATCCATTCTTATAAAATAGGTAAAGTAGATATATATATTTGAATGTCATAATTACTGGGACAAGTAACAAGTAATGTGCTTTGGTGTTCTGATATTTTCTTAAATGAATTATTAGGATTCAATGAAAAGATAAAATATTGAAATAATATTAAACAAGAAAAGTACTCTAAAGGAGAATTAGCACCACAAAATTTTAAAAGATAAGAAAAATTACATCATATCTTATGGACAGAAGCCTGAAAGTTGTAGTCTAAGAGATAAACACCTTTGAAATTTCTTTTCTTAATGAAGTGGTGTGTGCTTTTTCAAGCTGTTTGGTTTTCCCACACAGTTCATGTGACAGTATAGATATCCTTCCCCTAGAAAGGTCTGTACCCACTGTGTGTATTTCACTTGCTTCCAAAGTGAATTTCCAAGTTCACAAATTCAGGTGGTGGATCAGACACTGGATAACAGGTAAAAAAAGCTTCAATAAAGATCTGTATTCCACATTGCATATATACGTGCATACTAAGACACAAAGGAGATTGTCCCCAGAAGGAGGAGTTCCATCTGGTAGGTATATTTGATAGAATTATGAAACATTTTTTTTTTAAATTTGGTGAAAATACAGACTACATAACTCCTATGAAGGAAAAAACAATTTGAAAAAACCAACCAATTTTCACTGAGTTATTAATATTAGTGTTTTGGTTTTGGGGCTCAGGTTTATAGTGCTGTGAATAATCAACTTTATTTAGGGAAAAAATGCAAAAGTGTCATTAACTGTGTAACAACTAAATACAAACATGTTTATTGAACCCAAAAAAACTATCACAGAGATAAAAAACACAGTCTTCAAAATATGTATGCAATATCTAATTATGCTTAATTATTTTTTTATTTTATTTTATTATATTAACAAATAGGAAAAAAACCATATGAATTGTGAAAAACTTCTTGGTGTTATTATACACAAAAAAATTATCTCCTTTCCTTTCTTCAGAATAATTTATAAACCTGTGTAAATTAATGCCTATATAACTTATACCAAAATTAAAAGGTGCTTAGCTTGAGTTATAAGGTATCAATATAACCTGATATATCTATATAACCTGATATCAATATAAACTGTCATGACTTTTTATGTGTCTATATAACCTGATATTTTTATAACCTGAATCATAGTTTTTTATATCTTTATAGTCTGAATCATAACTTTTGTACCTATATAACTTGATATGAATAACATTTTACACAATGTAATGGCTAGTATATGGTTAACTAGTTGCTTAATGCTGAATAGACAAAAAATAAGAAAAAACTTACCAGGTGGATAGCTTTAGAGATAGATAAGTATAGCACTAATGAAAAATTGGCAAGTGCAAAGCCAATTAGCCACAAAAAAAAAAAAGAATTTAGCCCAGTTAAGACCAGAAAAAGCAAAGAACGTCTCATGCTCTGAAGGCAAAGTTGAAAAGTTCACATGCAAAGAAAAACTTGGAAGTCTTCATCAAAGACCCTCAACAACCCCCGAATTGGGGAGACACAACCACAGTGCAAAAGAACTCTCTAATAACCATGAGATCATACTATGTAAATTAGTTCTGGCATGTATGTGGTGATGTTGTAGTGACACAATAGCTATACTTACTGTATAAATATGCCATAGCATTTGACAAAGGTGGGTGAGTTAGGAGGAGCTATCCTCCTTTCCAGCAGTGCTGCAATAAACAAATACCCGCCCTATAGGCCTTGGTCTATGGGGATTTATTTCTAGCCTATCTTTTGGGCATCAAAATAATTAAAGGTATGGAAATAAAAACAATACTAGTCAATAAAGTCTAAATGAAATTGACTCAAATGAAAGCCTCATAAAAAACATTGTAACCATTATACAAATAAACAATATCACTATAGGAAAACAGAGCTGGAATAGTCTAAGCTAGTAATTTCTGCAACAAAGAACACACTAATAAAATAAGAAGCCTCAAAGTAAATTTCACCTCTTGCAGCAAGAACAAAACAACATTGTAAGCACTTATTTTCTCCACAAAGAGAACTTACTATAAAACTATCACATGCAAATTATAGGGACATATAATATTAAGATATTTATTATTAGGGCTATTACTTTGCATAAGATACCAGACAAAGGAAACCATTTGAAAACATCCTTGCTTCCTGTCCATAAACTATTTATAAATTATAACGTTATGAGGAGCCAATGAGTTTTGTTATGCCTCAACAATGGTTGTCAGAGGCATGTTGCACATGTGCCATGTCCAGCAGACAGCCAGGAGAAGATGGGGAAAGCCTGTCTGTGGGAGGACTTTTCCTGGCCACCATTTCATGTCTCACATGGGACAGGCAGTCATCAGGGGAGCACTGAAGACACTGTACCCCACAGACACTCTCCAGTCAGATGGTGAAAACTCTCCAGCAATGGACTGCACTGGGACACTTGACTAGGCCAAAGGTCTCCTGTCATCAGGCAGACTTGGGAAGGAGTCAGGACATAAAAAGTAACTGCACCCCAAGCTCTGCGGGCTGTTCTGTCCTTCACCTTTTGACTCTGGGGGCTTTTTGAACTTGCTTTTCGGGTCCTGCCTTTTGGCTCTCCTGCCCTCACTGTCTCTTGCTCATCCTCTTGTCTGTCCTGCCTCCCTGTGTTCCTGACCAGAGCCCTACCTGCGTCATCTCTGCATCCCTGCCTGAGCCACCTGCATCCAACCCAGCCTGCCTTCCGAGCCTGCCCACCACCCATCCTGATCATGACCCTGTCCAGGCTCCTGCACCTCCTGCCCAAGTGCTCCTCACCTCGTGTCTGGTCGCCCATGGCTGCAGGCGCCCTGCCCAGGCAGGCAGCGTGCACAGCCCCACCTCGGAACATCAGCAGTGCTGCCCAGCCTCCACTGGTAACATCCTATTTTTCCCTCTTTTCCCCTCTCTTTCCTCTTTTTCCCTCCTTTTCCCCCTCTTTCCCTCTTTTTCCCTCTCCCTCTCCCTCCAGTTTTTCTTCCTCTTGCCCTGACTTTTCTAGCCCTCTTTTGTGGGTAACTCTTTTTTATTTTGCTCTTTCATTGTCAATAAACAGTTCTCAGATACAATGTTTTCCTCATTTGGCTTGATTTCTTTCCCAACCATCCATCATTCAAAGAACTCCTCACAGTTTCCCACAGTGGAACGTGACAAACGTGAGCAGTGTATTTCAGTGTTTCTTATATTTTAAATGTTTGTGGATTGTTTACTAGTGACTTCCTGTAATTACATAGTGAGATCATCCTCTTCTGAGAAATTTTAGGAACATTTTTTCAACAATGAGCACTCTCCCACTTAAATATAAATTTACACAAAATTCAGGACTGTTGGTTTTAAAAAGAAAATTTTCAGATATCTCAGGACCATAGTCAAAAGACTGATATTGTTATAATATTACTTCTGGTCATCACAATTTAATAAATACTTAGATTCAGACAAGAAATATTTACATATCAGAAGATAATTAGAAACAAACTTCTGTTTCTTCTAATTAATCAAAATAAGTGTTGTCAGATTTTTTTCTTTTTTGTATTTCACATTGTCTACCTCCCCTTTTCTTCTCAGACATAAATAAATCCAGATTTTGTTTTATAATGGCGTCATTAAAATAAAGAAAATCCAGACTGACTATATAATTCTCTGAATAATGAAATATCAAGGTGAGCAAGATATGTAGGATGGGATGGCATCCAGAGGGATATGGACAAGCTTGAGAAGTGGACCTATGGGAATGTCATGAAGTTCAGTGAAATCAAATGCATAGTGTTACACCTGTGTCAGGACAACCCTTGCCATCAGCACAGGTTGGAGGACGAGCAGATCAAGAGCAGCCCAGCCCAGAAGGACTTGGGCTGGATGAGAGGCTGGACATTACCCAGCAATGTACCCTCTGAGCTGCATCTAAAGCAGAGTGGCCAGCAGGGTGAGGGAGGTGATTCTGCCCCCTCTACTCCAATCTTGTGAGACCTCACCTACAGAGTAACATCCAGTTCTGGAGTCCCCAGCATAGGAAGGACATGGACCTGTTGGAGTGAATCTAGAGGATGACCACTAATTTGATTTGAGGCATGGAGCACCTCTCCTATGAGGAAAAGCTGAGATAATTGGGATTGTTCAGGAAAAGAGTAGGCTTCAGGTGACCTAATTGCAGCCTTCTAGCACCTGAAGGGAGCTTACAAGAAAGATGGAGAGAGAGGTTTTACATGGGCGTGTAGTGGCAGGAAATGGGAATGACTTCAAACTGAAAGAGGGAAAATTTAAATTAGATATTAGGAAGAAAATCTTTCCTGTTAGGATGGTGAGGCACTGGAATAAGTTGCCCATGGTAGCAAGTGTTTAATGGTAGCAGGTTAGATGGGGTCTGAGCACCCTGGACTAGTGAAAGGTGTCCCTTTCCACAGTGGGGAGGTTGGAAATAGATGACCTTTAAGATTCCTTCCAGTCCAGGCCATTCTATGATTCCGTGATGATTCTGTGATTCTATGACTTTGGATTTTTGCGGACATGAGGGAGGTAATTGGAAGGGGGAAAGGTGAGAAAATGTGTGAGTTTACTTAAAGACAGTCTAATACGTAAAGTAAAGCTGTACATGCAAGCAAAGCAAAACAAGAAATTCATCACTGCTTCCCATTAGCAGCCATCCCCAGAAAGAAGAGTTGTGGCATGCATAAGGGCTGCTTGGGAAGACAAATGCCCTTACTCCAAACTTCCTCCACTTCTCCTAAGATACCAACCTTGTATATACTCACTATCAACCTCATATACTCATTACTATCTATAGATACCTCAGTAATGTCATTGATAATTTATTTTTATATATTTATGCTCTACAAGAGAACTATATCCTGTTTTAGAATTTTTTCTTTGACACCTGGGATGATCAAACCCTTAACTGAATAACACTAGTTGCAGGTCTTAAAAAAAAAAAAAAGCAAAGAACACTAAGTTTTTTGTATTATATTTCAATAAGTGTTTAAAGCTGACAATCTTGGGTTTTAAGTAGAAAGATTGTGATACAAATTATGGTATATATATAATGTAGTGTAAATAATGGAATCTTATGGGGAAATACAGCTGGAAAGGAAGTAACAAGAAAATAAAAAGAAGCACAGCTGATAATAGTTTCAATGATTTAGGGTCAGTTTCTTAGATCTTTTCTGAGAGGTTGAGAATATTTGTTAGAAAACAGGGAATGTTTTAATGTGTTTCTGAGAAATAGATAAAATATTTGAGTTTTCTTCACTGTAAAAATAAAAAAGATCGGACCTTAACATCCATACAAAAATACTAATTTAAACTATATATTTTCCTTTATATATATATTTTCTTTTACTCATTTCATCTGAAAACCAAAATCACCTCTATCTTACAGGGAAAATGAAAAAAATCAGAGAAACTCTTTCTTATCTGCAACTATATAAATAACAGTTTTCTCAAGACCATTAATTGCATTTTTGAGCTTAGCCACTAAGAAAAATATAGTTTTTATATGCTTATTTATTGAAGGTTTGGGGGGTTTCTGTTACTGTTTTGGGGTTTAGTTTTGTGTTTTGGTTTGCTTTTCTGCCTCCAGCTTTCAAAATGCTGGTATTTAGATTTGCTGGAATTGTTTTGGTATAAATTATGTAGGTTGTATTCTAGACGTGCTCTATAATTCTGATAAGACTCAAAGAAATAGCATATTAAAAATTCCAGTGGTCTTGCATACCTAAGAGAAGATAGAGATTCCAACAGTAAATAGTTGCTGTCACAGTAAAACAGATACTTTTTCCAGTGAGAGTAATAATATATGTTGTTTGATATTCTCCTGCAGCAATTCCTACAAGGCAGTCTTTTACACTCACGACTGGTGACTTTAAAGAAAGATCAAGAGTACATAGTGTATTGGTTTCTTCAGATAAGAAATTCCCAGATACAGACAACTCCTTTATTTACTGCAGTGAGCAGTTCATGTTTGTTTTCTCTCTAATGGAAACTAAATTAATATATCTCACATCTTTTCTTCTGATAATTATGCATATGTTCAAAATGTCACCCTTGAATAACTGCCATATTGCACATACAAATTGCAATCTGACAGCTTGTTTAACTAAACACAATTGCAGTTCGGCTGGAAATCTCATTTCTAAATGGCACTGTAATGAGACATTTGCAAAACAGTTTTTGGGTTACTTTGCTTTAGGTTTAATTTTGAAATGACTGATTGAAAATCAGGATTTGCATACTTCTTAATCACAACTAATGAGCTGAAGAAAGACCTTTATTTTCTCCTACTTTATGCTTGGTATGGGAAGTATTTTCTTTATGTTTATTTAGAGTAAAATTTGAATAAATAACTATTTCCAGGCTACAAGACTCCTAGTTTTACTTATCTGATAGATTGTTATCCAAAAAAAAGCATATTTGCCTGCATGAGAACAAAAAGGAGGGTTTTTTTTTAAATATATTATTTTTAGGATCAAGTTCAAAAGGTAAATTTTTGAAGTTACTAGTTGGTTGCTCTTTTGTAGGAAAAAAAGGTCACCTTTTGATCCCTTCTTTCTGTGTAGGGAACTCATTCAGTGCCCTTACTTTTATGTCTTCCACTAAGCTGAGCTCTCTTTCACAAGGCGTTCCTACCAAGGTCAATGGATTTTTGCAAGACAATATTACAATCTGTTCCGTTTATGACTCAGCCATGATAAACTGTTCCAGGAAAGTCTAAAGAGAAAAGACAGTACAAGAAGTCTTTTTGATTTCTGCTTCCCTCTACACAGTTCAAAGACACTAGAAGAGTAACACAGACTTAAGAAGTAACAGAATTCCTGCACTTGGGCTACATCCACATATGTACAGGATCAATAATTCAATATCTTATAATCACTGGAAATTTTATTTGATAGTTCATTTACTTTAGTGATGCACTCATTGCAGGCCTGTGGCAATTTAGTACATGAGTGGCTTGTGGTTGGTTTGGGGGGTTTTTATTTGCCCATCATGTACTGCAGATCTTTGCTGTTACCTCTGAAAATGAGTGAGAAACTTTTTTCTAGAACACTTTAAATACCGTCTACCAGACTAAGCAAAAGTTTTTGGTAATTTTGTTTGCAGTCATCTATGACTTTGGAAAGATAGATCAATTTATTAAAAAGTACATGTTTGCAATATTTATAAATACTATTTTCTACCTTTTAATTTTTTTTATTTTATATTTTATGGGCACAAAGCTTATTAGTAAAAGATTAAAAAAGAATTAAAAAAAACCCTTTGATCATGTTGGATTAACAAATGCAGAAAAAATCCTAAAGAATGTTTGATGCAAATACTGATTTCCTGATGTGTGTCCCTCACTCAGAACATAAATTCTTCTGTTTAATTTTGGGTAATCTACTTCTGGGTGCAACAAGGTAAAATCAAATTTTAACTTAAATATCATTTCACCTGCTTTTGCATTTTCATCTTTTTCTTATGCTATGATCTAATGAAGATAATGGGCCTTTGAAATGACCCTAAACAAAATTCAGGCATACTAATGGAATTGCCATTATCCCTTTTAATGAATCAAATTTCCTTCCATGAGCAGAGTGGTACTGTAACTGCTTTTTCTTTTGGTAATAATTGCCACTTAGAGATTTCTGAACCCCTGAGAGCGGCACAGGAGACTTTGGGTAATAGGATATTTATTCCACAGGAGGAAGCCCCACTGTGAGACCGCCCAGCTGGCAGTGAGAGCCGTGATTGTGCCTGACACCACAGCAAATGCTGCTGTGCATTGCTTCAGAGCCCCTGAAATTAATTCCACCATTGATTACAGGGAAGATGAGGCCCTAAGAACCAGATTTCTGGAAACTGGGGAAGACTATTTAATACTAAATAATAAAATATTTTACAGATTGTCCTGGATCATATTAAAGTAATATTTAGATCTAGGTGATAAATAGCAAATAGCCTCTATGTGATTTAGTCTCTGATCAGTAGCTGAAGGGTGTCACAGAACCCAAAACATTGTTACATTGCTCCAATCATTGCCTGTCATTATCACACAAAGTTTCCTAGGAAGTCTGTAGCCATTTCTATGATATTGACAAACTTCCTACTAATTGTGCATTTCATTATCATAAGCTATATAAAAGAGAAATAAAGAGTGAAATTTTACTTTCTAAGTGAAATTTAGAAAGAAAATAATCAATAGTGTAGCTATCTAAAATGTAGCAAGTGAAACTGAAAAGAGATTGTAAATTTAACTATCAACCTAGTGACCAGAAATTTGTTGATGTTATATATCAATGTGTCTTATTTTTAGTCTGAATAGTAAAATATACTATATCTCTATCGTGTGCAGGTGACCAAATATTCAACAATCTAACTGGTGTTTGAAAAGTATAATTGAAAAGTAAAATACCCATACTGTTTTCCTCTAGTCAGAGAAAGGATTAAATGCATTAAATTGATTTCAAATCACTTCTAGTGAATTACACCATGATTGTAAAAAATTTACATACATCCAAAGTTTAATATCAGCAGTTAAAATGCTTTTATTTAGCACAGATTCTTTCATTGCAAACCTATGTAAAATATGAAATAAATTCCTTAAACAATTTTGATAAACAATTAAGTTTTTAAAAAAGGGTTAAAATTTTGATGTACCCTTCCATTAAAAATTCTTCTAGATGGAATCTTAAATCACACATAATGTCTCAAGTTAAAGGTTCAGGTTAAAAAGTTAAATTTAACACATTAAACTACAGAGGAGAGAGCTAAGTACATGTAGAAAGGGAAAAGATTTTATCTTACTTTGTCTTCTGATCTGGAACAAGTAACCTGTGAGATCAGGTTCTCCCCTCAGGAAAAGTGAAGATTTGCATTATGGTTTTTTATGTGGTCCTCATTACCATACGTTTGAGGTATTTCATCCGAAAAAAGGTCAAGGCTTTCCTTTGCCTAGACAAGTTAAAGTTCTTAGTGTATTTCTCAGGTGCAGAAATAATGTCACAATCTCAGAGACCGAATGTGGCAATTTTCCATCCACAAGAAAAATATATTGAAAAGGTATACCTTTTTGAAACAGAATTCAATGACACTTTGTAGCTTTATATTACAGTGGCAAGATTTTAACTTTCCTTTATCTAACAGAATGCAGAAAGATAGCATTATCATGCACTCCTGAGTACTTTGGTTTATATTTCACTTATCTTTGGCCAGATGTTCTATGCACTGCTGTCCCTATAAGTAGTTCAGTCAGCTACAGCAGGGTGCTAATAACATCATGGTTGTAGGTTCAAGCCCCATGCAGGTCATTTACTTGAGAGTTGGACTTGATCATTCTTATGAGCCCCTTCCAGCTCAGTATTCCATGAGATACCACCATTTTAAGAGGAAGATACCATTTTAACTACAACCTGCACAGAAATTAATTTCACAGAGAAAAAGCAGAGATTCTGAATCAAAAAACTTACTATTTCATGATCTATTTTAAATACTGATTTTTCTTTATTGTAAAATTATTGAAAAATGCATTTTTCCTAACTTAGAAAGTTAAATTTTTGAACCGAGAGTCCTTGAATGAGTTTTCTCTCAGGTATGAATATTTTTATATTACATCCCCCAGGCTGTGCAACATGTAATGTCTTTTTCTCTCGATGTACTCTAAGAAACCCAATCAATTAAATCATCCATTTTGATTCTTAACCATTTCACTCAATCCCAAAGATAACAGCATTGTAAGTCTTCACATTCTTGAAAATAATTTTTATCAATCACATCCATTTTCAACCTCCATACCGTGGTGCCTCCTATTAGTTAGCATTGTAATAGCCAAGAAACATCCATATTTAGCATGTTTGTAATAAAAATAATCAAAACCAAATGGCTCACAAAATATTCATCTGCCTGATTGATTTTTGATGGATCAACATGTCCTTATAAATGTCTAGTGAGCAAAAATTCATAATGCATGTAGGCAATCTATCACAGGTTTTAAAAATAGCTTATGTTTTTCCTGATCTCTAACTGAAGTCTCATTTGATGCAATTTACATCCATTACATTATCCAGTTCACTTGACTGTGGGTATGCAAAACACTTCATTTTTTTATCTTTGGTGTTTGCAACCATATTTTTGTGTATTTGAAAAAGGTTATAACCTCCTCCCTGCCTCTCCACCCATGCAAGTCCAAATGCTTTCAGACTGTTCTTGTAAATTACATTTTGTATCCCTGGCTTTCCCCAGCTGATCCACACATTAGAAACAGAGTATACACTATAATTTAACAAGTTCACGTACAGAAGAGCCATTACCCTTACAGACACCATATAATTGTACACCTCAACCTAATATTTATCTTTTTTTCAGAAGAGCAAACTAGTTCAATAGTAGTTCGCCACAGTTTAGCTTGCATCTTAATCCCCAAAGCCTGCTCTGGAGATTGCAATCTACCACCACACTGCTCTTCCAGTTTCTGAAATAATTTGTTACCAAAGGCAGAATTATGCCTTTGACATCATTAAATCCTTTTTTTTATAGCAGTTTTCCAGTGTCTCAAAATGATTGAAATTCTAATCTAGTCCTCCTGCAACTGAAGTTTCCTACAGTGTGATAATATATACAGATGTAATAAATATTATTAGAGAACTGAATAGCATGGAATAGTACTGGATAGAACCTAGGGGAAGAGGATCTCAGTAGGTACTTCCAGTTTAAAGTGAATCATTGCTAACACTTTCTAAATACAGTTTTGAGTCTATCAGTTCTAGATTAGCTATACAATTTGTCAAAGATTAACTTTTGAAAATTCTAGGGTACTATGATATAAATCAAATTGATAAAAGGTTTATCAGTCCCCAGGTAATGTAAACTATAGTTTTAGTGCGTGTATTTTCCTGTCTGATGGCTTGTGGTTCAGGTTTTGAAACTATGCAGGTCTCGACTAAAGCAATTTCTTTTTCATATGTGATATAACAGTCTAAATGTATTTATTTTGCTTAGGAACTCTTATTTTTCATTAAATATCCATATTTCTATAGATTGACTATAATCTCTTTTATAAAGTTTTTGACAAAAATGAAAAAAATTCTAATAACTTTTTAAAAACATTTTACTACACTGGAATTATTATTTTCAATACTTAAGGTAATGAAAAACAAAACATGTGTCTAGACATTTTCATTTACAGGAAAATACGTAAATGGCAAGCAACCATATTGAAGTAGGAACACAGGTAGTAATAAAAGAAGAACTTTTGGGACCATTTTAGCAAGTAAAGGTTTTAGGGAAAAAATATAGTATAAAGTGATATTCTGTAATAGAAATATCATGTCGAGTTCTTACTGTATTTGAATATTACATACAAAGTACTCATTATAGCAAAAGAAACCCTAAAACAAATAAAAACCCTTTTAATACTGTGTATGTCACATGGTACAGTACTGGATTAAAATTACAGAAACTTTAACTATTATCAAATTTAAATTAAAAATTTTATTAGTTCAAGAACTTGTATTACCATATATTTGTATTTTCCTTTCTTTTCTTCTTTTTTCTTATCACTTGAAATATAATTTCCACAGTATTTTATCCAAAGAAGAAAATAATCACAGTTGGGTTTTTTTGACAAAAAGAATACTTGAAAATGCCTTGAAGCTTAAACTAAGAAAACTAAAAAAACAGCAAAATTAATTTATAGTGTAAATGGATATATACAGTATGTATACACTCACTATGTATACACTCACTGCACACANAACTAAGAAAACTAAAAAAACAGCGAAATTAATTTATAGTGTAAATGGCAGTATACACTCACTGCACACTTCCAAAATATCAGGAAAGAAGGATACAAATAAAATGTCCTCTGATGATAGATACATGAGATCTGAGAGAAAATATGAAGAAGGAGAGACAGCAGCAGTAGAATTTTCCCATCTTGGTGACCACAGGTCGACAGCCCTGATTCAGCCCAGCTGCTTTGCCAAGAGCACTTCACTTTGTGCTATTACATCCTACACTCAGTGCAGCCGTCATACAGTTTAGTAGTTGGCGGAGCTCAGTTCATGAACTGAAATGGGCAGATGTTCTCTATTTTTTTTCTGTTTATTTTTATGGATTTACAATTTTTCATTTTCAATAAATGCTGTTGATTGCAAAGTGTCTTACCCTGTGAAATAGAAAAAGAGAAAAGCAGAGTTAAAAAATAGTTCTAGAGCTTTAAACAGTTTTAAACAAATTTTCAATCACATATACCGCTATTAAATTCAGAGACATAAGTCAATTGCAACACTATTTAGCAGCATGTCTAATATTATTGGAAGTACTCAAGAACAGGTTGAATGGGGGTTTTGAGCAACCTTGACACCTAGGGAAAAATGTCCTATGGTGGTAGCTGGAGGCATGGACTTAGACTAGATGAACTTTGAAAAGGTCTCTTCTGACCCAAATCATTTTATGATGCTGTCCTAAGGTGACTTTATGATGTTTGTATCCCCAGTCATCTGTTCTGTTTATGTTGGATGTTGTGTTCTGTCGCTTTAAGACTGGTTCTGAGAGCAAAATTGGGGAAAGAAGCAGCGTTCAATTTGTTTGCAGAAATTGCACTCACTCCTCCACGTTCTGCTCCTGGACTGTGTTATCTGCAGCATGGACAGACAACAGGACAAGGATCTCCCTTGCTTTTAGTTAATTTTTAGCTAGCTGAGGCAGAGAAGTTCNCCTAAATTTGCCCTAAACCAGGACAGATGCTATGACTCTCATGAATGACTGTAATATATATTATTATATAATATATAATAATATATAATACATATCTTAATGTGCAGCCTTGTGTGAATCATGACATAGTTTTGGAGAGTGCCTTCATGCATACTTAGGTCTAACACTTCAGTACTTATCAAATTTCTTTTGGTCGCCCATGCTGAAACCATTCATTACAGCTATTGTACAGTCCCCCATATGATGCTCAGTTATATCACCTGAAATCCATGTTTAACTTTTTGAACACTTCTTTGGAAGTACATCTTATCATAGCAGTGGTAAGTATTGTGGCATTTAAGATGTTTCAGAGGCAGCATCCAGAAAACTTCCTCCACAGACTGCTATGACTCAATATCTTCTAGGTTATTTGCTTAAATATAATCCTCTGAAAATTCCTTAATGGTCAGAGCGTGGTTTCCACTGCTCTGAAGGACCCCTAGAATCCTAAAGAAACTTTGTGACTGGAAAAATGGGATTCAACCATGTTACACTTGGTACATCTGTCGCTTTGTACACATGCAACAACCAATATTTTGCCCCTAATATTTTAGCCCAGGAAGATGCAATTATCATGTAAAAAATCAATCACAAGCTGTGTTCAGTGAAAAATGTGTTTTCAGTTATATATATCATAGCATAATATACCTCAACTGCTTTTACCTCAACCACCAAAATGCTATCATTCCTTTTGAATCTTTATGCAGGGTGAAACCCCGCATAGTCGACTGGCAAAAGCTATGTATACAATCACCTCGCGGTGCCACAGGCTTCAAATAATCTTGTCATTTTGAACTATCACCTTTCGTTGCAGGCTTTGAGCGAGACGCGTGAGCCTCGAGTGAAAGTTCGGGTGTGAAATTTAACCACCGAGCAGTGGGAAGGCCCATATGAGGTTATCACTTCAGGTTGTGGGTATGCATGTGTACCCACAGATACTGGAGTACACTGGGTGTCTGCAAAGTGTGTTTGTTCTGACCTGCAACCACAGAGGCAGAATTGGGCTGAGAGACAACCTGCAACCACAAAGGCAGAATTGGGCTGACAGACAACCTTCAAACTGTGACCAGAATGAGAGTCATCACGTGCATGAACCTTCAAGTGATGACCCAGCTGCAGAAGATGTGGGTGACCACTTGGATGGTCCCTCTACAAGCAGACACTGAACATTTTTCTCTGCTTGGGTTCTACCTTGGCGACTTGTGCTAAAAATCTCTCTGACTACACTAAGTCAGTATCTGATTGAGGGTCTGTTGGACGGTTTCCTGAAGGAACCTCTTAGGCTGCACTTGTTCTGCTTTCAGCAAGGGCCCTGCAGAGAGGGGAACAAGTGTTGCTTTCCTTCCTTTTCTTTTTTATTTTTTTTACAGAAAAGAGTGAGACGTGGGCTTGATATTTCCGGGTCTGAGAGATTTTAGCCTGCTAGCAGCCGCTAACTTTTTCCCAGGGGACAATTTCTCAAGAAAGCTTCTTCTCAGAACAATCTTGGCAAACAACTATCCTTTCTCAAAACAATCCCTCTCCAGGTGGTGTTTTGCTGTTTCTCTAGTTTAGCCAATAGGATTAGAGAGTTGTTGTTCCTATTCACCAATCATGTTAAGTCTGTATCAGAACACCTTATAAAAGGTAGTAAGAATCAGACAATAAAGCCTTTTCTATGCCCTTTGCCTTCTCAAATATTTGGAGTCTCTCGTCTTTCTTTCGTGTCCTACAATGACATCCTTATTTGCTTTTTCTTGCATAATCTGCTTTTTCTTAAAATGAACATGATCAATTCCATAGGAATTATAAGGCTGTGTGTGTCAAAGCTAGAGTTCACAAGGGGAGAGATTTAAGTGAGACTAACTTATTTTGCAATTACTTCCCATATTCAAGCCTCTCCTGGAAAGCCACAAGGATGCTTCACATTCAGCTTGATGAATTCTGCACTCTTAAGTTTTGGAGTCATACAAAGGAGAGCAGAAGCTGTTGGCAGTTTTTAAATAAAACATAATAATCACATTATATAAGTGTACAATTTATTTATTTATCGATCTATGTTTTTTTAATCACTAAAGAATATAGTTTTATGTACCCCGAAACCACCTGTAATCTAAAGTCTATTTAAACAAATGGTTGGGTTTTTGTTATGTTTATGGGGATTTGAACTTTTATATCCCAGGAAATTTCCAAGTTGTAGAGTCTTCAGTTGAACTGTTATTTATTCTCCTTACAGCTGCCATAGGTTGTACAAAGACTTACATCCTTTTCCTTCCAATAATACTAATTGATTGTTATAATTAAAAGAAAAACAAACACAGATGTAGCACCTGTCAATTGGCTGTTATATTTACCATGTTTGATATTTTATTTGAACAAAATTTAAGTTAGAACTTTGAACAAGTATTTCTACAGTTAGCATACCCATTAACCATACTGCACCTTTTTTATACCCAGCATTTTCAAATTATTACATATTCTAAAGAGAAAGACTTCAATGGTTGCAGATATAGAACTTGGCTGAAAACACAGAAGTGTTTGTCCAAATGCTAGGAGAAAGAATTACTCTCCAGAGTATTGGCTGAGATATTTGGTCTCTGATCTCTTGATCCAAAGGACAGGTCTTTACTACCTATTTGAGGTGACTCACCTGCAGAGCTATTACCCTACAATGCCTCATATTTAGACAATTAAAGCAGACCAGGAAAGTTTCACGTTCAAAGAAAGTTTTATAAGTGAAGGAATAAATAAATTTAAAAGTAAATTATTTGTTTATAAAACTATTTTTTTTCAGGGATAACAGAAAATCTAGTACAAATAAATAACTGTTCTAGAAAAGTAGAGTTTGGAGTTATACCATTTCATAGAATAATGGAAAGTTTGTAATTTATGTTCAATTTTTTTGTTGTTGTTATTATGCATATCTATACATGTTTCTGTTAAAAGTGTAAATCTTTAAATCCTCAGAAAATGCATTACCTTAATTATCTTATGTCTTTGAATGGGAAGAATAATTTTTGCAGACATGGATCTGATAAAAGTAAAATTTGTATTAGTGTGATAGGACAAGAAAATAACTTCCTGGCTCTGTATAATTCAGCTGCATAATGTTTTTCTTTTTCAGTCCCTTTTTTCCTTCCCGCCACACCTTTTTGAGGATGTTATAGGAATCTTTCTTTGTGCTAGCACAGAATCACTGAATAGTCTGAGTTGGAAGGGACCCAGAAGAATCATCAAGTCCAGCTCCTAAATGAATGGCCCATATGGGGATCAAATGCATGACTTTTGTATTCTTAGCACCATGCTCTAACCAACTGAGCTAAACTCAGAGTCATGTTCTTCAAGCACGTGTAATTGTAAATGTAATGTAAATTTTTCACTCAGATGGAAGACATAAGGGAATCAGATCATCTAAAGCTGTGTTATCTCACTCTCACACTGAGTTTCTTACTGAAACTCTAATTGGTTATGTGTAATTCATGCCTTCTGAATCAGAAAAAAAAATTCTGTGATAATGGAAGATGGTTGAAAATCAAATACATGCTTCTCAGTGGATTCTAAGTCCATGGCTGTTCCTGTCAAAATAAGATTCATCTACTCATTTGGAAAACCTGGACATTTTCTTAATGTGATGGTTAGTTTTCTGGTTTAACCATTAATTGTTCTGTTGTAACTTCTATATTTACTGAGCTTTTGGGGTTATCTGCCTTTTGGCTTTTGTATGGTATGTGTTTTATGGACATTGCCCTCTTGCTTGCCCCTCAATAAAAATCTTTGTATCTTAAGTCACAGTTTCCACAAACATCACAATTTCAGAACCATTTTAGAATGTAAGTTTGCTTTAGTCAAGAGCTTATTTTGTAAGATTTAAGTGGCGTTTTTACATACTAATCTGTCTTTCAAGACTCTTTCAAACATTCCCCAAACTAATGTTATTCTGACCTTTTTATTTTCTTGTTTTCTTTCTTTCTTTTTCTATTTCTTTCTATTTTTCTTTCTCTTTTTCATTTTCACTTTTGGGTTTGCTTTTTTTATTATTATTATTTCTCTATACAAAGACATAATTCTGTGTTAACTGCGTTTCTCTTAAAAACCAAAACCTTTTGATGTAAGTGTTTCTGGTGATAAGCCCTACTACAAAATACATTTTTTTTCCCTTTTTTTTGTGAATATTGTTTTCTGTGAGGGTCTTGATGTGCATAAGTAACTGTTTGCCTTGTCACCATTGTTATCAGTGGAAGAGAAATTTATTTACATTTTGCTGTATCAGTAACTTAGAATGTTTTTTTTCAGTGTCTTCAGTGTAAAGAAGGCAGGTTAATTCTCATCTTTGTTGCCAAAACCATGAGTATTTCCTGAACTGGATGGCTATTTTATTTCAAGATCACAGTGATCTGAAACAATCTAAGTCTGGCCTGGAAACATTAATAGAGTCCTGAAGTCCTACCAGTGACCATCTGACATTGCCATTTAGAATCAATTACTCCTCTAAGAAGAGAGAAATTCTGAAGTCACACAACAGAAATCCTACTCTGTTGTTTTTGGTTTTTTTTTGATACTCGATAGAATATAAAAGAGGAGTAGAAGGATTGTTAATTGGATTAATGCCCAGAAACATTTCCTCTTTAATGGGTGGGTTATTGTAGAAAGCAAAATTTCTGTGTTGTAGAACTATTGAGTTTTATCCTTTAGATTATTTTCTTGTAAAAATGTGTGTACAAATACTTGTAAATATACCAAATTAAATATTTTATATTCACTAATATATCAAACATAAATCTCTTGAAGCAATATGTACTTTTGCGTTTATCAAGGTACTGTATTTTTTTCCTTAGAAATGCTATATAACAAATTCAGTGTATAATTTCTGGTTTTGCTTGATGCTTCCAGTAGCAATAATCAAATTAAAAGATAGAACAATTACCTATAAAATACCAAACATTTAAAAAATGAGACCTTATGTATATGTATGTGTGGCTAACATAGCTAAAATATTAGAAGGAGAAAGATTAAAAATAAATCATATGAATAAGGAACTTACACTGTCTAGTTGAAACTTTATATGAAAACACAACATTTTAGGCTGGACAGAAAGGGAAATAAAGTAATGTAAAGAAAGTGTACCTTTGATGACTTCTTGCTTCCACTCTTTGATCATATTTTCTTTTCGTGTGCAGAAAACACTGGCAGACACCCCAGCTAAAATTGTCTTTGAATAAAGAAAAAGGTGAACTACAACTTCATGTTAGAGTTGCTATTTTCTATCTTGGGAGAGAAGCTGTAGTTTTTTTCATATTTGTCTTGCAAATGTTAAACTCACAGAAAAAAATCATCTGAAAAAGAAGAGAAAATGAAAGAAAAGTCAGTGAGGATAAAGTAAAAAAAAAAAAATCAAAACCCTGTGTTTTGATCAAGCAGCTTGAGAGTTAAAACCTTCACTCTGAAGGTAAAGACCCTAGCTTTAATTCTCTCTTCTTTTTGAGAAGAATTGATTCGCATGCATTTAACTTCTGTATTCTACTAGACAGAAATCCTTACTGCCATGCAAACATGGCTTCTCTTATTGTTTGGATGTTAGTGAGCTGAGACAGCCAAAAGCAAACAGAGGTAACTATACTTGAGGGAAGTTAAAAATTTCAGTATAAAATTGTATCCAAAACCATATAGCATTTAGAATTTAATCAGTTTAATTATGTTAATGTTAATTTTTGTGCTTCCATATGGCTGCACTCCATAGTAAATACATGTAGAGTATCACTATCATTATTTGTGTTCTTACATCCTCAAAGCAAGGTACAGGAAATTTCAGTAGGGAGAGTCAATGCAAACTTCAACATTGTAAAGCAAAGCGCACACTGAAAATTCTTCAGAACATTATGATACTGGAATGACAGTTTTCAGGATGTATCAAGTAAAACCTAAATCCCTTTTTGGAATTTGGACAGAATAATTTCTATAAATTTTCAATGATTTAATCATCCAGATCTCTTTTTAAAAGTACTTTCCTGAAACCAGCAACATTAGCTTAGGATTTAGAGTCTTAGGAGCTGTGAGTTAGAAGGATTATATATATATATATATATATAAAATAATCTTTCAAATAAAATTTAAGGGGAAACTTTTTTAAAAATTATACTGTTAATCAGTATAGTTGGATATATAATT
>VYXD01014766.1:113328-145480 GCA_013397195.1 Hylia prasina | reverse complement strand
AGTTGGATATATAATTTGTTTAACTCTTTTCATCATGTATCTGTACTGTATATGCAGAGCTGGTTTATGCAATGGATTATGTAAGGCACTCTCTGCCCTCTGTGCATCTTTTACATTCCCAAGGTGCTGTAACAATACTGCCATAGGCTTGACACTAAGGTAATTCACTTAGTCATCTCACATCTCTACCCATGAACTTTGAAAATTTCTCTTAAGTATACATGCACAAAAATAATTCTACTGCTCTTGCACTTTGTTACAAAACACCTTATACCATTTCCTTATGAAAAGCTTCCTAAAGTCTCTTTATTCTTTCATGTTATTTCTTCAAAGATTTAATATACTTTAACTAAATGTGTTTTCCACTTAATGATGAGCAATTATTATTCTTTATATTCACTAGGTTTTCTAATGGTCTGTCTTGCTGTAGGATTTAGCAACAAATTCCAAACAATTAAAGATCAATTACCGTGTCCTTGCAGCGGAAACTTCACATGTAGGTTTCTAACTTAAACGCATGTAATCCATTTTCTGTGATCCTTTGACTTTCCCTTCTAAACACCTTCCACTTATCAGTGAACAAACTTCTAATGTATGATAGAAATGTTGCCAAGATGTGCTTAACAGTAGCACCACATCTATATAATGATGACCTATATCTAAATCCTGGTATTTGTGCTAAAAAATGCAATTGTTGCTGCAGAAATCTGTCTAAAGCAATTAATTGCCTTTTACAAAAAAATCCCCAAGAAAAGGTATTTTAATTAGAAAATAAAATTAAATAGTAGGACATCTTTATGAGCCAGTCTTTTGCAGCGTGTGCCTCTCTTCATGAGAGGCATAGTTCAGAAATAAATCTATTGCCCCGCTATTTTTGCCTATACCCTGGTGTGGCACCAGTCTGCTTCCAGATTGCTGAAGCTGAGTTCCTCTTAGATAAAAATAACATGGAAGAGTGATTCCAGGGGATTGTATCTAATGGACACCAACTGCTGACAACCACTAATTTCATAGGACCAAACCAGCAGCTGTTTAAACTAAGTCTCTAACTTAGAATAATGTAGATAACAGTTCCACCAGTAAAATTGTCTATTTCCCCCTAAACGGATAAAATATGAGAAAAATAGTGTATTTAAGATATTTTGTGGCAGTGTTCAGGAATAATTAATGAGAAATAGTTTCTATATGATGGGGAATATATCTATATTCTGTATTTCTATATATATCTTCACAAAATATGTCTGCATTTCAGTTTAGAACAGGAAGGACAAATGTTGGAGTTCCCTCTGGCATGAATATTCTGAAATAAAATATTAACTGGAAAAAAAACCCCAACTCATCAAACATTCTGTTCAAATACTAAGCTTATCCATTTTGATATAGGATTTCATTGTAAGTATGATCTTAATATTATAACGTGAATATCAATTAAACTATGTATCTGCACAGTTTCTATAAGAGAAGTGTATTGAAGTGCCATTGCCATCCTATTGACATATAATATTAAAAAATAAACTAAAAAGTGGATATTTATTATATATTGTAGCAGTTACTTTCCTATAGGCAATGACACTACTTTTGGGGTAGGATTTATACATGTGAATGATGAGGTATCCCTTATTGTTCAGAATACCCCAAGTACAGCACAAGAGAATTAAAGTACTTGGATAAACATTCAAGTGAGCTCAGGAAACAAGACTGGTCAGTTTGAAGGGAAGCAGTGTAACAGATTAATGGAATTATTTAATATCAGTGGGGAAGAGCCCTTGGAACAAGAGCAGGAGCAGTGACCGTGGTTAGGCACTGCCAAGCATCACCCTGTGGCAGCCCCAGCCTTGCCTGGGCCAGATCCAGCAGCTCCCCATGGGGCATGAGAGCAGCCTGCACCCTGCCAGGCTCCATGGCAGTGGTGAAGGGGGAAGTCTCCTCCAGGTTCACAGAGGGACATGTGAGGCCACATGTCCATGCTGGTGCCTTAGTGAGGTGTTAGTTACAGAAATGTGTTTTGAAATTTCTAGGTGTATAATAACATTTTCTTACTCTCTAGGATTGTGTATTATTGGTAGTATTGCTGATGAGGAACCTGAATATGTGGTTGTCTGCCAGGTAATTCTGTGTCATTTACTACCTCTCTGGTCCTGATCTGATTTGAGCTATGTGAGTTGAACAATTTTTCTCTATAACAACAATGAGGTAGCTTAGTTATAGGAGCTTAGAGGGAGAGAAACTGCGGAAGAGTTTGTTTATAAATTTAACCAGTGAGTGATAAATGTTGATATCATAACCACACAGATGTAGAGTTGACCTTTCATCATTTTGTGACAGATTATGGGTAAGAAGAGAAACATGAAAGGAAACAAAAATACTCTATATGATAAGGGAATGAAAGCCAGCTGAGAGATATAAAGAAGTTAAAGATTTCAAGTTTATGAAAGCTAATCTTTCTTATATTATAGCAGCTAAATGGAAAACTGAAACCATTATAATTAACATTTTCACTTTGCCTTCATTTTTTCATTCATTAAAAGCTGTGTTTTTCTGACAAGAAAGGATTTAGTTGAAAAATATCTAACTGGATCTATTATTGTAAGAAGACTGGATTTGCCACAGTTTTAAAATTTTCCTGTAAATGTTGGATTTCATTTTTTCCCCTTTAAGTTTGCCAGCAAAACACACAAACACAATATTTTCCCTAGATTTTAACACTTGCTAAATACTTGAACATATATTAATTAGTCCTAAAATCTGGATAGTCCCTGAAATTTTTGCTGAGATCTTTCCCAAAGGTTTGTAAATTCTAACAGCGTAACAGTTCCAATTTTCTAGTTTAGGTTTCAGTTTAAGATATTGAAATGGATTCTCTTATCCTCCATAGCTATCCTTTTTGTAGCCCACTCTGAACAATATTAAAATACTGGTTCCAGTAAAGCTATTTTGCTTTAAGTCACAGAATTATATTCCTAAATCTAGATATACTTGAAGTCCCCAAAGATTACTTTCAATTTAATGAATACCCTGCTGTTTTCTCTAATTTTTGCCTATCAATCACAATGTTATTAAGCAGCTGAGGCAAATTATTTCACATGATTCTTCTGTTTGCTTCAGACAAATTTTTAGGGGCCTATTTTATGAGGGATAAATTTTCATTTGGATCCATTTATCTGTTCATTTATAAAGTAATAAAATGTTTAAAACCACTTTTCAAGTTTAAACTATATCCAAGATCTTGATTTTTATGAGCCACCATCTGGATATCGGATTTGTACATAATACCTCAATTTTCTCATAGAAAACTGCAGAAGTTTTCTTGACTTGTAGGTTTTTTGTTGACTTTTTAAGTTGACCACTAGCTTACTTCTTCATTTCAGATCTGTGTCATCCACAACAGAGAACTATACTCAGTAGCACTAGAAAGAGATCTTCCATAGTCTCAAAACCAAAAAACCAGCCACCCACCCAACTAACCAACCAACCAACCAACCAACCAACCAACCAACCAACCAACCAACCAACCAATCAACTAAAATATCCCACCAAAAAACAAACCAAAAAACCCAAACCAACCAACCAACCAAAAAACGCCCAACCCTTGTAATGTAACAGATGTAGTAAAAATTCCCATATTTATTATTTAAAAAAATAATTCCGAGGGAATCTTTGTATTTAATTATCCCATGTCCTACTTTATTGTTATGTACATCACTATACAAACCCTTGTATTTTATTTCCTGGTGATTATCAAACACATAATGTTCCTTCCCTGATTTCCTTTGAACACAAGTTCATCCACAAGGAGCAGGAGCTGAGAGGGTGCATCCTGCAATCTTTCCATTATTCTGGGGTAATAAATGTGGAATGAGATATTACTAGTGCTCTAGCACTACGAATTTAAGTCTTTGTTTGAGTTCATGTCCTAAATTTATTATTTTGAAATGCATGCAACAAAAAAATATAAAGCCCTGTTTCAGGGTGATTCTGATGAAGTGTTGTAAAAT
The DNA here is from genome assembly GCA_013397195.1 of Hylia prasina. Classification (NCBI taxonomy): domain Eukaryota; kingdom Metazoa; phylum Chordata; class Aves; order Passeriformes; family Sylviidae; genus Hylia; species Hylia prasina. Next base: position 141,485 of record VYXD01014766.1, on the reverse strand, counting down.
CTGCTTTACATGTAAAAATTTCACTTTTTTCTTTGTCACAACTGAACAATATTGTACTTCATGGGACCTCTAGGGAGGAAATCATATTTTTCTCTCCTGCATGTTGTTATGACTCTGTCATCAATTATCCCAACAAACTTCTGCTAAAAACTCAAGATAAATATTTATATATGATATTTTAATAAACAGTGAAAAATGTATTTTTTTAAAAGATGTGTTACACCCTCTTCCATGGAACTTCATTTAGAACAGTGTTAATCATAGTATATTTACTTGTGAAATCAAGAACAAGGATTTTTAAATTATTGCACCTCATTTTATCTTCTTCAGTTAATTCCTTTGTCTTTGGGATAACTTTTCTCAAATTTGGTACTTTCTAACAGGTCAATGATTATAAATCTGTACTTCTTTTTTCCTTTCATGAAAATACATTTATTCCTTCATATCTGTGCTATGCTGCCTAGGTGTTCTGTTTATATGTTGAAATAGTTAATTAATTCAGCAGAGGTACTGGAATAAATACCTTTGAAACAACTAATGAGAAAAGAAGGTACATATTATTTGGAGAAACAGTGAGAAAGGGCTTATTTCATAAGCGGTTTTTTTTAATTGTCTTTTTTTCTGTGTAGTTTGACAAAATTTCTTATCCATTTTTTCATCTGAATATATAAAAGAATTGCCCTGACTTAAAGGAAGTACAGATTACTGAAGCCTAGGTATTACTCAAGTTTTTATTGTACAATTTATTTGTGTATTTTCTAGTAATTTCTTGCAAAGTATTAGCTGTCAGGAATTCTGTCAGTTTCTTTTTATTTGAGTAATTGGCTATTTTTGCTTCCACAAGCAATTAATGGATTAATAGATATGGATTTAGTTCTATTTTTTTTAATTGCACTGACATTATAAAGGATATAAAATGTAGTTGAAAAATTTTCTATGGAAAACAGTCAAGAGACCATATATTTCCATGGTGAGTCATAACTGTGTTAGTATATTTTACGTTGTAAGACATGTTCATTGGTAACCAGCATTTCATTTCTAAGTTTATTTTATGCTATGCATTCCTAAATTAAAAAACCCTCTACTTTGAAAAATATTTGGAACCTTCAAAAGTTAATTCAATGCCAACATTTTATCAGTTCTTTTACACTTAGTTTTTTGGTCATTTTGGTTATTTTTTCTATTATAAGTCTCCCTTCTCTCTTCCTTGAAGAACTCTAATGTCTCCCCTCCAAATTATCTGCAGTCTACTGCTATATTTCTAGACTGTGAACATCAAATGTCCCTATTCATTTGTCTCATCAAAATTTTCAATGTTGTAAATATAATCTGTTCCACAACCTCAAGTTTGCATACACTGTGTCTCAGAAACTTCTGGCTAATGATGTTGCACTTTTGCAGTATTGTCAGTATTCCAGGTTCTCTAAGTATTCTTGGTTCTCATTAAACCTACCACCCAACCTACCACCTTTTCCCTTTTTCTTTGCTCCTTAAGTAACTTGCATAGTTCTCTTCCCCAGTTCTAGTCACCAGCTATAGCTAAGGTCAAGAAGAAGGTGATATTTCTTCAATTACTATATTCCATGGAGACTTATATGTAAAAAACTCAGTTTAAAATTCAGTCAAGTTATATTATTGAGACCTATACTAGCANTCCCAAATTTGCCCCAAACTAAGACAAAATTTCAAGTTAATTCTGAGACATATCGCACCTGTTTATTTCTGTCTAGACTTTTGCCCTCTCTACCCTCTTCATGAAAATTGAAATATGTGTTTTTTCTGTTCATGTACACAAATTGTGCTATTCATGCTGTAAGAGAAAGAGATATGAAAGACATGAGTAATTTTGCTCTGGCCACATGGGATAAATATTATCCCCAAGAAGTTTTTCAGATGTTAGGACCTCTTATTTATTTCTTTTCTATCTCAATGAGCTGTATTTAATCTTAACTATACATACAGGTATGGCAGAGTAGCTGCTGCTGGCAAAGATCAGTCTACTTCATTTTAAACATCAAATTATTTATTTTTTCCTTAATAGGGACAAATACTAGGCTTACATAAGAAATTCAAAAAGAGGGCAGTAATTGTATGGCTCTAGTGCATTTGTCCACACTCACAGTTGAAAATATAGGGACATTGTGAGAGTTAATTTTATTGCCTTGGGGAATATTAGAATTTTTTATTACATGGTTTTAAAAATTGGTTTATTTGACGATTTTTTAAATTGAAAAATCATTCAGCTATGAGAATAATATGTGTTTTAATACTGGATTTTAAAATGCTAGAAAGTTTATGTTTCCTGACTTCAGGAAAAAAAGGATTGCAAAAAATCCCCAAACCACAGAGCTACATGAAAATAGATAAAGTGGTATTGAAAAGCATTAACTTGAATCAATATTCTGGAACATATAAAAATGAAGTAAAACACAAGAAATAATGCAGCTGGGAAGGAATAATAAGGCTTTCTAAAGGAACAGTGCATGAGTGGGGAAAAAATGTAACTGAGAATTGCTTCAGCTATGTGTCAAAGTTGGTTCTTCCCATTCCTGAATTCAGAGTTTAACTGCATCCTAAATTACCAAAGTCATTAGGTTACACAGAAGGAGTGAAGTTTTCTGGTACTTGCCAAGGAAAATTAATAACTTGTGTCAGGTAGGAAGCTGCACTTAGTGGCACTAAGCAACTTCCATTTTCTGATCATTTGCTTTAGTAAATATTTTTCATGGCATATTGAAAGTACTCTAAAGTTTCTACTTTGAGAAATTAACCTGTTCTTTTGGAATTGCTTAAAAATATCAGTCATTGATGTTTTGATGAGTGGCACATTAGTCACTCAGAAAAGTTTGTATCTAATTGAGCATAAAACAAATTAATTAATTTAATTTTCTAGTATCAACTCTGGTGGTTTTAAGATGTCAGAGTAGTGGAGTGAACCACAGCCATCTTATCACTTACATCCAAAATTACTGCGTGAAGTTAACATGGTTAAACTCAATTAACCACGTCAAGTGGAAAGCACTTAGGAGGAAGCTGATGTTTCAGCTGAGTACTCTAACTGCTGCTACTGAGTCAGTGATGCAAGTTCCAGATGTAGACTGCTCAAAGCAAGGTCAAGTTCTTCATGGGCTGTACTGTGTGCTGTATACTTACTTTAAATCCCCCAAACTAGATTCTTATGTTCCAGGTGACATACAGTGTAGTTAAAGGCTATAAAAATTTGATATAGATAGCGAAGCAGCACTGAGCAATAAAAGTATAAATTAGGTGGATTTAAATGCTTATGCCCAACAGAGAAATTAAGAAAAATCTTCCAAAAATGGTAAGCAGCATCAGGATGTATAAGCATTTAGGTGAAAACTCATTTAAAACACTAGAAATTTTGCTACTGTTCATGCCCTGAAGTCTCACTGTTCGGGCTGGGTTTAGCATCAGATGCTGAGTTAATCAGCCTTGTAGAGCAGCAAGATACATGAACTTGAGGTAATACAGTTGTATGGATCCCTGGCTGTATTGGCTTCAGACCTAGCCAACTCTGATCTGACTGTGACTACCAGATATGTCAGAACAATCAGCAAATACTCAGGTTGAGACAAGAGGAATGTCACCAAACATCTGTCTCTCTCATTCTACTTCAGTTATGTAGACTGCATGTACTGCATGGCTTTTCAGTTCTATTTTTCCTTTCTCTTTTCTGTTTTAGACTACAGTGAATGTGTGCTCCATAGCCATCCAAAGGTTTCAGTAACAATTGGCATTTCCTTCAGGAGTCACCAAGCAGAGACAAGTTTATTTGGAGGAGACAATAGCAGAAATATAAAAGCAATCTCTGCAGCCACAGTAGCCCTGATAGGAACAGGCTCCCAAATAACTCCACTGAGGTCATCAGACAGGAGGTATCACCTTGGGAAATGGATCTCAATGTCACAACACTTCACACTGCTATAGGACTCCTGACACAGACAGGAAGTCAGTGGCCATATGTGCACAGCACAGACAGCCTGCACAGTCCCTGAGGAATCAGAGATTCTCTAGTGCAATGCTATACGTGTGATTCCAGCAGTCTGTCGGGAAGATGGGACTTCGTCAGTTTCTCCATAAATTCTTCCTTTCTGTGAAGCCTTTTGACACACTTTTGTCCTCTGCAGTAATTCTGGGCTGACAGTTTCATTTTGAAGTGACATTATCCATTTTTAAAGAATATTATCCATAAATTTGCAGATTTTCTTACATACCCTTGTTTCCCAATCAGTTGCCTAAACTGCTGACCTTTTAATATTTTCTTCATCTTTGTTCACTGCAATACAATACTAGAACCAGCAAACATACAACTCTGATTGGGGAAGGGCAAGACTGTTTTACACTTGGAAATCTGTTCCTGATGTTGCTGTGGCTGCTGATCCAGTTTTGTTAGAAACTAAATCTCTAGAAAGGCACATTGTAACCAAGAAAGCCAGCATGAATCTAAACTTAATAACATTTCTAAACCCATACCCCCTGTGATCCACCTTTCTCAACTGGCTAGTGAAAACAGTCTGATTAACTGCACTGTGCCTTAGATAGCTGAACAGAAGACAAGACTGAGAAAATTATGATGTACCCCTTCTCCTTTCACCTTTTGTCTTTTGACAGTGAAATACTTTGCTGTTCCTTTCATATAAATATTCTGCTTTTCCAAATACTGCAATAAACCTTCAAGAGCAGCATACCAAAGAAAAAAGATTCCCTTATCTCCATCCTTCATGACAAATCTGAGGGAAAGGAAGAGGACACTGTTTACCTCTGGCATATGTCTAATGACACATTATGTTATATATCAAAACTACTAAAATTATTTTTAATCTCTTGGATCCTATTATGCTGTATCATACTTGTGGGTCAGATTGAACACCAAATTTTGGTTCTTGCTCCATAGATCTTCCTGAGGAGGGAAAATGGAGAGGGAGGTGCTGAACTCTTCCCCCTGGCATCCAGTGACAGAATGTGTAGGAGCGCTTTAAAGCTGCATCGAGGGAGATTCAAAATAGACATCAGGAACCCTTTTTTTTTTTTTCCCCAAGAGGTTGGACAAACACTTGTCAAACACTCTAGGCCTCCTAGAGGGGCAGTTGATGATCCAAGCTTGTTAATGTTCAAGAGTCATTACAACAACACCCCTAATAATATGGTGTAACTTTCAGTCACACCTGATGCAGTCAGGCAGTTGTAACTTCATTATTCTATTCTATTCTATTCTATTCTAGTCTAGTCTAGTCTAGTCTAGTCTAGTCTAGTCTAGTCTAGTCTAGTCTAGTCTAGTCTATGCTATGCTATGCTATTCTATTCTATCCTATCCTATCTTATCCTATCCTATCCTAAACTTGCAAAGATATAATTTATATTTTTATCAGTATTTTGTGAATGTTTCTGTAAAATGTTTATTTTCTCTAAATGTCATTACAGTCCTAAGTGAATTAAGACAACTGGACTTTTAGACCATCATATTTTATCCTACATTATTCTTCTTGTACCCTCAGTGTAAATGCATTGTAAACTGCAATATTAAGAAAATTATTCAATATTTTGTTCACATTTTCAGAAAAGGTATTTTTTTACATATCAAGGAAGCCATTAATCCAAAGAGAGTGAATATAAGTCACAAAATTTCTGAACACAATAACTCTTTTTACTTCTGTCTTACTATACTCACAAACAAGATAATACCTGTCAGGGTGACACTGGAATTGTTTTGATATTGAAGTGTGTTGCTTAAATTAAAAATGTGCACTCTTCAAATCATTAGTGAGTTGGGAGGCAAAGAAATTATGAATTGGTTACTGACCTCTTGTCAGTTTTTGAACAGAGGAGAGTAATTTTAATTGTGTGCTACAGAATTATTGGTTAGGTATTTGACACTTGTAAATTTATGCAACTCAAGGAACTGTGAGCATACTCTCAACTCAAGCAGATCTCCAGTTCATTTAAAGAAATCATAGGCAACAAAGGTAGTAGTTTTTAGTAGAGCTGAGCAAGAGATATGTTGTCTTTCTGTTAACAGATTTCAAACACATTTCTGTTGTCCGCTTTGAAGAAAACAAGATTTCAGAAGTCTTTTTAAAAAAATTCTTCCAAGAAAATATTCTTAGAATAGCTCAACGTATAAGGCAGTTGTAGATTTATGCAAGAGGAAGGGTTCAATTCTGTATTATATTGATTCTTTGACTATCTATATAAATTGAACAGGTATAATAGAAGAGCTTTGGAAAATGGACCTAGATGAGGGAAATATTCAAAAATTTACATGGCATTTGTAAAACTGTAACCCAGTCCATATTCAACTTTTTTTTTTTTTTCTTTATAACAAATAAGAGTCTAGATAATAGCAGTCACAAAATCAGTCTGGTTTTGATTGGATTTCTTTGCCGGTCTGAGGAAACACCTAAAAATTATTTTCTAGTCATCAGAATTTTCCAATGAAAAAAACCATAACAGTTTTTAATAGGCCCTACTTTCCACAGAAGATATATATATGAACTAATTTCTAGAATATAGAAGTTTAGGATTTGCAAATCTGATGTTGACAGTTTGTGTGAATTCTTTGACTGCAGCAATTAATAAAGGCGGAAAAGATATCATACATTTAAAAGTGGTGGCTTTTTGTTCTTTATGAGGAAACCATATTCACATAACTTTAAACAAAGTAAAATGTACCCTAACATTTTCTGATTTTTAATAACTCATAATGTTCAAAATCAGAGATAACTATTCAAGTTTTCTAAATTATTCAATTGCTTTATATTATTCTTAAACTTCAGGTAACCTTTGACAATCAGTAGTTGCAATCCTGCAACTGGAAAACACAATGTCTGTTTGGGTCTTTGCTCTTTGAGCAAGATAGCCTGGGGCAGACTCTGAACTTATCTTGATTCACATAAAAAAATTATGAACACGAGAACCACTTAACAGTTTCTTCTTAAGTCTTGCTCCCAGAAAGTTATTTTTCTGTTCTTTTCAATCCCCTCTTCTCCACACATAGTAGTACAGAATTTAAAAAGATTTGTCTCAACGTTTATTAATAAACCAAAGGATAGAAACTCCATAAGATGTTTTAAGAGCAGGATGGACTCATTTTTACAGATGAAAGGCTTGGGTGCTTGTCTTTAACTTTTAGAGAATTACGAAAGGCATTATTTTCTCACAAAGATGTATGAATACACTCGTGGTCCTCACAAAACCCCAGGGAGATGAAGTCAAAAAAGCTTTCCTAAAATGAAGAGGTAGAGAATGAGTTCTGAAATTTCTCAGTTTTTTTTCTTCTTCTCACACTTATGGTTGATACTGAATTGGAATTGTTGCATATTTCACACTGAGTATGGTCTCAGATAGAAGAGTGGTATAATTGAACACCACAGCCTTTTAATTCTCCTTTCTCCTACTGAGAGATACTTTTGCGGTCCAAATGAGGATATTTCTTTTCTGTATGGTCTTAGACTTCAGAGACGTTACCATGCATATATTTCTCTCTATATATATAGTGAATTTATCTCTAAATTCCTTGAAATGTAAACAAATAGATAAAACATCACGGTGCTTAGAAATGTACTGTCTAGAAATGAAAGATCCACCTCCCAAAATGAAGCACATAATGTTGGCTTAGATACCCAGGTGTTCCCGTAGCCATAATACTGGATTTGCTCCCATAAAGGGGAATGACAGCAACATTGTCCTGAGTTGGACATTCTGAGTCAAAGGACAGCTGAAATTGCCTCTGAGGACTATCTCAGTAGGTGCTACTGTGGAATGAGTATTTTAGATTCTTAGGTCCTAAAAAGTTAGAAGAATTTTATAAATTCACACAGAGACAAAAATAAAATCGTGAAAAACACTCAGATACTTCAGACAATTTAATATCTAAGTTTTAAATAAGCAAATCATTCCTTTTAGGGTCTGTTTTTCTTTTAGTGCGCAATTAGTAATTGCCACCTCAGTTCAGCTATTACTAAAAAGTTTAGTTTTAGTTTAGTACATTTAGTTTTGGACACATCAATGTTTCAATCCTCTTTTGTAACCATTTTATTTTAACAATGGAGTGGAGAACAGAAGCTCTTTGCCTGTTCCATAATTTAGTAGTTTGGGAACATGTCTGGGATTTCAGAAATTATTTAGGTTTGTGAATCAGTGAATCATTAGACTTAAGTGACTTAGTTTGCTTCAACAACTGCATTGGCAAGTGTTCTCCAGTATGGGATAAAAATGCTCTTGAAAGATAGGTGCTAGGAAGTTATTTCACAGTGACAGCGGGGATTATAGTCAGAAAGATTTTGCCTGAAATCTTAGTTGCCAATTTACCCAAGGCAGTTTAGCAGGGTTGGTGATGTGGGAGGTGAGAAGCAGTATTACAAAGAATGGGTGAACTTTCTTTTCTAAATGCCTGAGCATTTAACTAAGAACAAGTACAAGAAAAATAATGTGAAAAAAAATCCAAAACAACAACAACAAAACTCCCAATTCAAAGAAAACAAAACAATAAAACCAAACCCAAAGGACTCTTAACTGTAAATTATCGTATCATGAATAAGCAGCACAAAATACACCAAAAATACACCACAGAAGCTGAGTGAGAAACCTGCAACAAAGGATCTCTTAGCACATTTACAGATAACAACCAGGTTTCTTGCACGTACATCCTCATTAACATAATCTTTTAAATCAATAAGGTTAATTCCATTTCTGAGACTTGAAAATTTGGAAAGTAATCATGAGACTTTGCTTCAGAAAATAGATAATAAATAGATTGTTGGCTTGAATAAGGAATTCTAGTTTCACACCTGTATTGGAATATGTTTGTTTATTTATTTATAGGAGTGAGTATGAGCTTGCAATTTCCATAACAATCTTACTCTGGTTTAATGGGAAAGTGATAAAGACTGTCCAGAAATCAAGGTCTCAAAAATGTAGCGAAACATAATTCTGATGTCTTTAATTCTGAAGGTAGACAGCTATTCATATGTAAGTCAAAGCCTCCACCCACTATTGTGGCAGAATTTTTGATGAAAGTCCTAAAATAAATTTCTTAAGCTTTTTCATTTCTTCCTATATAACTTGTCAAACTCAGACTTTAAATTTGAAATATTTCATTTATGGATATGGATATGGATAGCATATGTTTAGTAAAATTAAAGTTGTAGCAGTGCTGCTATTCCACACACTTTTCTCTCAGGAAGAAAAACTACAAACCTCCTACACACAGGCACAGATAATTTTTTTCTTTAAATAATTTTACATCCTATCAAATCTAGCCCATGTTACATGTGTGCTTTTTTCAGTAGTTTTGGAAGTATAATTTTATAATAAGCCAAACATTCACTACATAAAGGCCATTCTATTCCTAATAAAGGTGTGTATTTCAAAGTGGCAAGGTCCTTACTCCTCTGTACTCATCAATTCTCCTCTCTGAAATTCAGTGAGAGTACAGTCACAGAGGTAATTAGGTAGTCTCTTGAGGAAAAAATTTTCTCAGGATTTTAAGATACTCCAGTTAGTTTCCCCAAAATACATTGCTTGAAGAGAATGATTCTTTGACTCTTCATTGCCCTGAGGCATTTACCAGGATAATGAGACCAGTCATTCATTTCCTAAGGCAAACTAGAGTCTGTGGAGTGCAGTGAACCATGGATCTCTTAATGCTGTCCCAGGCAGAGCTGACTGGTTGCAGGATGGCAGCTTTCCTCCTCGTTTCCAGCTGCTATATTGCACTAAAGACAGATATAAATACATTAGATATGTCTCTAACATTATTTTCTCTTGTAAGCCATTGCTGCTGTTGTCACAGGGATCTTAAGGGTTCCAAAGTGAGAAAAACAGTCCAACATGTTTATAAAAAGTTGCAGAGGTTACTGAGACAATCTATGACCAAGAGTTCTAATAACAATACAAAAAAGCAGCTTGTAATTTTAGGCACAAAAGCATAGCTAAAAATACAAGCATAGCAACAGCTTTCCATGTCTGTAATCTATTAATAAGGGAAAATAATTCAAGTGATGAGAGGTGTCATCATGCTGGTATTACTTGTCATGCACTAGGATATAGAATTGAAAATCCCCTGAGAAAGTTTTCTCTCCAGTTTTGAAATAGCATCAAAAAAACAGGTAAAGAATGGATCATTGTTTGGAGATTTTTTTGAATACATTTTGATTTATTTTCTGAGAAAAAATCTCTAGCATTTTTGTGAAGATGGTTTGGCTGTGGTGCCTTCTGGATTGAGACAATTCTTTCACTGCTGCCCATATTGGAGAGAGCACAAAGTATGGCGCTTGCTTCAACATGCTCATAATACTTGCAGATTTACATTAAGATAATGATAATTATCATAATTAAATCTAATGCCTCAGCTAGCTACTAGGAGTGGGCCAGTCTGTTGTCCCCAGTGAACAATTTGAGAGATTTTCTTTCTTCATGTCTCCCTGGGAGTCAGTGATTTACTGCATTTGGAGACAGACAAGACCTGATGGGAAATATTCAAGTATCTTTGTTCCGATGCTCTGCTGGTGAAGTTTTCTTAGAGATTGGCAGGAAAGAGATTACTTAAACTAGAAAATGGAAACAGAGGGGGTCCAAAAAGGCTTGGAAAGGTTCTTGATATTCTTGGCGTACTTGGCAAGAATTTTTAAGTGCTTTTTTAACTTTTCCTGGAAGGAATTAAAAAAATAAAAGGTGCCGAAAGAGTTTAACTCAAATGATATAGTAGTAATTAATAGCACAAGAGTTTATTTGGTTCTTGTTTTTGCTCTTATTTTCATTTCCATTAAGTACACTTGAATATAAAAATAATCCATATGCATTCATATACATAACTGTCTTCACACAAGTCTTTTGACTCAGCAAATCCCAAAGAAACAATTGTTTCTTACACTAACCTAATATTCCATTTTGGTTTTGGCTGGGATAGAGGCATTTCTCTTCACAGTAGCTAACAGGGGACTATTTTATGGATTTGTTCATTACTGACAAGATAAGAAAGTTTCGGTTATTGCTGAGCAGCCCTTACACAATGTCAAGGTCTTTTCTACTCTTCACCCCACTTCACTGATGTCTTTTTCATGGCATCACCTCCTGTAAGGGGTCTCAGGTGCACAAGGAGCTGGGAGGTGACACAGCTGGGACAGCAGACCCCAACTGTCCCAAGGGATATTCCATACCTTAGAGCATCATGCTGAGAATATATGTGGGAGGAAGAAGAAGAGAGCAGTGGGTGTTTTATGTGATAGTGTTTGTTTTCCCAAGCCACTGTTATGATGACAGAACCCTGCTTTCCTGGGGATGGCTGAATGGCTGAACATCTCTGTGCCCATGGGAAACAGAATTAATTCCTTGTTTGGCTTTGCTTGTGTGTGCTGCTTTTCCACTTTTTTTTAACTGTCTTTGATGGAACACAAGGGTTTTCTCACTGTTATCCTTCCTATTCTCCCCCCAACTCACTGTTACAAACAGCAACAGATTGAGAAAAATTTTGATCTTAGTGTAGTGAGGTGCAATCATGATAATAGCTGAAGGCTTTAAATACAATTTGTTAATATATAAATATGAAAACATTTGAGAATTTTAAAACCTTTAAACACTATCATGAAAATAAGCTTGTTAAGACATAACCAAACCTGATCCAAATTAAATAATCTTCTATATAAAGGAGAACTAAAGCAAACTAAACAATCAAAATTACGCAGAAAATATATTTTGTTTCTTAACGGTCTTTTGTGGTTGTTTTTTTTTTTTCTTTTTGTAAACTGTATGGGTTTTTTTCTTATTATTCTGTTTTCAATGAAAACCAAAATGTTATTTATAGATTTTTTTCATCTATCTCCTCTTCTAAAAATTTAATTTTACTGGTAGTGCTATAAGTAATTTTCAAATAGCTATAAGTGAAAGGGTTTTTCTGACTGCAAAACTTTTGTTTGCACATTTTGCTCGCAAGTCCTGAATATTCAGGTTTTGCTTAGCAGGTTTTTTAATGCCTTCATCCCATATAAATCCTAGTTATTGTACTTAATAGATGCTCACATCAGCCCTTAGGGAAGACTACATGCTACACACATATGCTTAAACACTGGAACCTATTTAATGCTTAATTACTTGTTTACTTTGAATATAATTTGGATAAAGTTAAATGAGTAGTTTTTACATAGTGAAAATACATTTAATAATTAAACAGGAAAATCCACATTTAGCTTTGTTAATTTTTCATATTAACATTTTTAAGTGTGCCTTTTTTCCCCATTCATTTGTAAGAATTTACTATAGAGTAACTTTTCAGTAACAGTTATGGGTTAAGTACTAGGGTAATGTAAACCTTCCAGGATCACTCTCACCAGCAAATGAAATACTCATATACTTTTGTTTTGCTCATAGACACCTCTCAGGCAGGGATTCTCTGACACATTCTTAGAAGGAATTTATTTCAGATACTTTACAAACTAATTTAATTGAAAACCAAAGAAACTAGCAAGTTACAGATTCTATAGGTAGGAAATTGGACAACAGGCCTCACTTTAGAGGGTGGTGTTTAATGTTTTTTACTCAGATAGTCAGTCTGCCAAAAAGGGTCTACCTTGAGAATTCGGACTATCCTCACCGTATCTACTGATATCATAAAGTTGAGTCGTGAGGTGGACACCTCATTTAGAGAATGGCTAGAAGGGAAAGCCACTTTACAGAAAGACCAAAATGGGCTGAAAGAACAATATGAACCATAACAAAGGCAAGAGTAAAGTGCTGCACCTGAGACAACCAAAGACCAAATTACAGGCTAGGATCTGTGTGCTGTGAAGCAGACTTCTGAGAGGGAAATAGGAGTCCTGGTAGACAAGTTGAACTTGGGTTAGCCATGCAGTGCTGCAGCAAAAAAGACTAATTAGTTCCTGGGCTGCACCTGCAGGGCTGTTACTAGCAGAGCTAGGAATGTGATCCTCCCACTCTCCTCAGTGCTAATCAGGCTGCAGCTGGGGTGTTGTGGCTAGTTTTGGTCCCCACAATTAAAGAATGATACAGTCACATTCTCTGTTCACAAGGAGCCACACCGGGAAGACAAGGGGCAATGGGTAAAAGTTGCACTGGGAAAGGTTTCAAGTCTACAGAGGAAAGGAAAAATCACTCACTGGAAAACTTCTCTGAGGACATAGTGTTGAACCCATCATTGGAGCCTTTCAAGATGTGAATGGACAGATGGCACTAGATAATCTCATCTAGGCTCCTGTTCCCACAGAGAGTTGAACCAGATCATCTTTTCAGGTTTCTTCCAACCTGGGGTGTTCTATATAATGCTATGAAAAAACCCAGACAAACAAATAAACAAATGAAACTTCAGCTGTTCCAAAATTTCTCTTGCTCTAAAAATTTTAGAGGCTAAAATATTTTGTATGAAACCTTGGCAAGGCTCTTTTTTTGCTGCTGTATTTTCTTATATTTAAGAGTAGCATAAAGGTTCTTTGAGGCAAGGAAAGGAGTTTTGAAGAAACAGGTTTTTCTGCTGCCACATAGTCACTAAAGCTGTTAAGCTACTTAGGATGGGATGGAAATTGAAATTTTATTGAAGCTGATGTATTTTACAGACATAACAGTTTCAACAGGAATTGTAAACAGGATGATTTCTTAGGAAAACTGTCAATACCCTAGTATTTCTCAAGAGAGTACAAAACAAGAATCAAAAGGCAACAGACCGAAAGAAATTGAATTTAAAAGGTAATATTTCCAGCCTGAAAATGGATATTCTTACAAACCAGATCCTCAAATGCATTTAATGTTTTTCTTGTTGTTCCAATGTAACAATATGTATTTTAAAACATAATTTTGTGAAATTACCTCAAGACTGAACACTTGGTCTCTCAGGAGCTCTAATACATTATTGAAACTGTCAACTTAGCACAGAATAGGTAATATAAGGGAAGAATTACCTGTTTTTTACATAGCTGTGACTTCCACTCTTATGAGGTTGTGTCATAGCCTGAAATTTCTTTTGGAAAGGGAGTAGAGGGAAGACTACTTCTGCCTTCCCTTTTGATTAAAACTAGACTGTTAATATGTCCTCTGACATAAAAGAAACATTTTACAAACAAAAATTGCTGGTTTTTCTGTAACAATTAAGAGCTATTATCTCATGTTACTTAAACCAAAGAATATGAGTCTTCTCTAACTCACAACTTCTGTCCAAGTAATTCCACACTTAACAGGCTAAGAGATTGCAAAGAGGGACAACTGCAAATCTAATATGTATGTGACATCAACTTTCAATTATTTCATTCAGTGTAGCTAGAAATCTGTAAGGAGTTTATTATTATTATTATTATTATTACAGAAAATTGACATTTATTCCTTATGTTGACACAAGGACAATACTAATGTTAATTTTCAGTGGCTTTATGAACCTGTCTTGCATGACCCTGCTGCCTGTTCTAGCTTCTGCAGCATGGAAACTCGTCACATTGTCCAGGTTACCAAGGAATCATGACTTTACTAGCTTCAAAGGTAAAGCTCAGGAAAGAGGAAAAATGGAGTTTCTTTGGCAGCATGCCCACAGACTCAGTACCAATTTTGAGAGATTGGAGGGGCCAGTCATTTGCCATGCTGCAGAGCACAGAGGCAAAGTAATTTCTTCAACTGAGCATTTCAGCAGCTCCAATTTAATATACAAGTTAGTATACAGATAAGGTGGAAAAAAAAAAAAAAATCAAGGAAATGCAAGGTTCTTGCCCCTTCTCCTTAGAAGGAAAAAACAGGGATGGGAGAAAAAGGTCATTTGCTATCCTTTCTTAATTGTGCCTGAATAATACCAAGAGGTTGAAGAAGAAAAGACTATAAATATTTCTGGATCCAAAATCTATATGAAGAGCACAGCCACTCACATGTCATCACATTGGAATTTGAAGGTTTTAAATTAAATGATCACTATTTTGTAACTTCATAATAATAATCTAAACACAATGATTTTGTACACCATGATCTCACTAGTTAAGCAAGTCTAATTTACAAAAAGTACAGAAACAGAAGGGACACCTTTTCTAAGTTTCCTTTCTCACTCAAAGTCATTCACTTAAACATCACACACCCAGTGGTTTTCCAAACGGTCATGAAAAAAAAGAGATAACAGATTAGTTTGATGTAATATTGATCTTTTTTTTCTAAAGATTTTTTTCTGGTTGGTGTCCATACACCACAGGTGGATTTTTTTATTCACTTATTTTTCACTGTTTGCCATAAGAAATGTACTATGGATCCAAATATACCTGCTTTGATTATGCAATTTGTGTGATCCAGGCAGTTAGATTCATATCTCTGATGGTAAAACATTATAATGTATCTTAACTGATACACAGGAAGTAAGCATTCTTGCAAAAAGGAAAGCCTCTTGAAGCTTTGAATTTCAGCTAAGGCTTTTATGTGGTCAAATAAAGTAATTAAACATCAGTGAAGGGTTATAAAATCAAATGATGATGCCATGAGTTTTAGTGATATAATTTGCAGGTGGCATGAACAATATGCTCTGCACATTTGGTAGCCTGGATAGACCAAATGGAAGAAAAGAGAAGTTAATGCTTTTAAGATAAAAACAAAGTCACTTAAGACAACTATAAATAGAATTGTACTAGGCTGGGAAAGTAAAGGATAAACATTAATTATTCAGATAACTATGCTCTTCATGGCCAGATCAGTTAGATCCATCACAGTCTTAGGGCAACAGGCTTTTCTGTTAAAAAGCTTACTTGATATTTGCCTGCTAAGACTCATTTTAGTTCTGTATTTATTTTCCATATGTTAATGATTCAGAATTATCAAAATTTGATATCCATCTCAGGTCAACTATTCTGAAACATTTTTCAAAAAGAGGGCGAGTGATCAAGTTTCAGCAATATTCTGATAATATTCTGTAATGAAAGTCTCTGCATGTTAAATTGTGCGATTAGGTATAGTACTTGCTGTACAAAAATAATACAAGTTTTACTCTTGTTCATTGCAGGATCAGTATGTTGCTCAGGGAGCAGCCTGGGCAGTTGTTCTATTGCCTATTATTTATATGATGAAAAATTCCCTTGACTTGAAAAAGGGGCTTGCATCATTGACTTCAATGGGATTTGACAACAATGATACACCAGAATGTTGCATATTCAAATGGGTCAGAGATAGAGCAATCTGTTTTGCTCTCAGCTGTGCAGTTACCACATTATTGCTACACAGACTAGAATTCATTTCCTTCCAAAGAAAACATGTCCTTATGAGCCAAAATTGCATCATTCTTTTTAGGATCGTGTAATAATTTGTAAATGATAAATCTGAGTAGTTTTGACATCAAGAAGAAATCTGATAGTTCCAAACCAGATGAAAATATAATCAATTGATAACACTTGACACTAGAGATTATTTTGACCAGAACAAATACGTAATTATTTTATTATTTATTATTTTATGTATACATAATTATGTTATGTAATAATTATATGTGAATATATGTATTTACATAAATCCAAAATATTTTGTACTGAAGTTATGTGTTAATTAGGAAAGCACAGACACAGACACATATTATGTATTAAGAGAGTCTTACTGGAGGGAGATGAAAATAAACCTCTTGAGTTTCACTTCTATCTACCTGCAGTTAAATAAAAATAGAAAGATGGAGTAAATGCAAGTTGTTATTGCATATGCACAATAAAATGCAGTTCATTTCAGCTTTGTGACAAAGCACAGATCAGCAAAAATCACAACTTGTTATAGATGTCGACTGACATCAACACTGTACAACACTGTACATGACAAGCAGTCAAAGGACTTCTTAAGCAACATGTTAACAGACTTACTGGTGCAACGTTTTGCTTTCCTGAAATTTAGGAAAAGGAGGAAAAGTAATGAAAAAAACTCAAAGTTCATTTTCTTTTTTATAAAGCATTATCTAATTAGAAGACAAATTTAGAGCATTTTCAATGCCCAACCCTAAGGTGTTACCTACCACAGATTTCTAACAAGAAATAGGCTTTACAAAATGGAGAGTAATAAAAATTCTCAAAGAAAGAAAAAAAATAATGACAGTAAGAAACAGAAAAGAATTAGTTTAATGCTTCTAAAAGCTTTAAAAAGGCACACTGAAAAATAACTTCTCTACATGAAAAATTTCTGAGCTCACTTTATTTCAGATTTGAATAGGAAGTCCAGAGAAAACATTAGATGAAGGGAATCTTCCTCAATAGGCTATAAGAGCAACTGAAATTTAATTCTGCCCCATCTTTTCTTTGCTGAACTACAACAGTACCCAGTTGACAAAGAATTCCTACAAAAAACCTACTCGATTATGAATGATCTCTTGGAATGAAGTCACAAAAGCAGACTACATGCAGTATATCTTAACCATTCTTTTGTTAGCTGACCTACTGTTTTACAGTGGGGAATAGTATTTTCTACAGCAATAAGTAAAACCATTGTTACATCTTTTCTAATTGAAGTCACTTTGGCCTCCTAACACATTTTTTTTTCTTTTTAACTTAAGAACCCAATGATGTTGCCTAATTTTTTTTATTTATTACTCTCACTTATTTGGTTAAACAGGACTCCTGAATATTCATTCATGTGTTTAGTTTAGCTATCCCTTTCTCACCATCATTTACCATGTCATTGTGATGTTCACTTCCTATATTTCCCCTTGTTCTACTCTTTCTCCTTATTCTTTGCAGTTACATTTTTTTCTTTAATCAGTATATTTAAGAAGTGGTAATTACATATGAAAAGTGCTCCCTTCTATGACTTATATTGCTATCACAACATTAGCAATCCTTCTCACTCTGCAGTGTATGCTAAAACTTAAAAACAGATTTTAAAAGTCTCAAATAGAAAAATAAGATAATATATTTTTAGAAACACCTGATGTTAAAGGAATAAAGCCAGTAAAAATCTTAAACGTGACTGCTTCATTTAAACTTCAGCAGCTAACAGATAATGCATGATTAAACTGCATAAGAAAGTCACTTGATTATATTATTATCAATTTCCCTCAAAGAAAAAGTTTGAAGTCATATGCTGCTTAAAATTCATAAAGACCATAAGACTTTCAAACTATGAAACATTGTAAAGCCTGATACAAGTTAAACTAATGATTAGTTCTAAAAGAAGCCAGAAACTGATACAGAAAAAGATGACAATCTTTCTGACTTTCTGTTATGTTAATGACAAATTCTCCGCAAGAGTGTGGACAGAGAAATTGGAATTGTTTCTACACAATATCATATTTGAAAAAATTTTAGGTTTCCTTATTCTCAAACAGTATTTTTAATAATTTGCCTTTGTCATTGACTGTTAGATGGGTGTCATGTCTCAACTACAGAAGTTAGATTGGCTTCATATATTCAACAGGAAAAAAAGGCTTATAACTGCCACATAAATATATCCATACATATGTTGTTATAACATACATTACTGAATACATATGCACATGTAGAGAGAGAGAGAGAGTATTCCATGACTGTAGCAAGTTTCCTGAAGTAGGAGCTTATAAGACGAATATAAAAAGCTGTCAACCCAACTTTCAACCAAGTTTTATGTTTCTAAGTTGAAAGATTCCTCAGAAATTACATCATCATACACATGACCTGATAGCAATGTTTGGCCTGAATAGAAAATAATAGCAATAGTAGTGATAATAATAATGCTAATAATGATGATGATGATAATTATAGTAGTGGTTTGTACTCTAACATGGTCATTGTGGGTTCATGTATATTCAGGTTTTAGATTTTATAGTGTAAACACCGGCATAGCCATTTTATGGCTATTTTCGTCTTGAGAAACAGTATTTCTCAAGAAGAAAGCACGCTTGAAAACAGATGAACACTGGTTCATTACATGTAAATAAGAACAGCAGCTATCTGAACATGTTCTGTGTAGAAGAAAAACATGACTGACTTTATTGGCTGTGCAGATCACATGTAGGAAACAGCCATATTTGGCCTCTTTGGAAAGCAGTTATGTTTGAAGACATAGTGGAAGAGAAATAAGGTGGGTTTTAAGTGGCACAGGAAAAACCTAATACCAAAAAATAAAAATACAATGAAAGATGGTTATCACTGAATCAACTGTTTTTCAAGGGATTTTTTATTTTTCTATTTAATATTTTCTGCATTTTTTAAAATCACTGAATAAGCCAATAGTGGTTATATAAAATAACTCTAATCTAGATTCAGAAATTATTAAAATTCAGGATTGCTATATCTAACAGTAATGCCCAATGTCATAGGATATCAGAACACCTATTAACATTTTGCATCCATGCAGAATGAAAGGGAATACAGCTCAGTAAAGCACTCATAAAAGGTATTGTATACACAAAGGAAGACCAGGAAATATCAAAGATGGGAGTAATGCTTCATAGGAACTGGTGAGTAATTTTGGAACAAAAGAAGCCACTGTCTCTATGGAGATTTACTGCCATCATCTCTGAATTAGTCCTAAAAGTCATATCAGCCTTCTGTCACACAATTCCCCCTATGTGATCAATGTGAAACTATCTTCTAAAAAAGCAGGAATATTAAAGAAGAAGTTCATTAGCATTATTCTCAAATTCCAGCAGTTGGTTAAAAAGAGGATAAAAAAGGCACTTTCTCTGGGAACCGAAGCATTCAAGGTTAAATGTTAGACATCTTAAAACACACTAAGAAACAGATAAAAAACATGTACTGTATTCATAGGCAGTGACAGTTTTGCGTTTGTTCTAACAACAGAAGGTAACAATGGCACATTCTTTGCACATATGAAGATTGGGAGATTTATTTTCTTCCCATGACCCAGATACCAATAATAGCATCATAATGTGTTTGGTCTTTTGATCAAATGCTTCAACCCTGGGATACTGCAAATGCAGGAATCCCAGTATGAGTGCTCTAACTATATTGTAATTATTCCAGAGTTGTGTTTTTTTAAGAAATCATACCTTTTTTTTCCCTTCCTGCTCTTTGCTACATGACAAAACTACTCCTGTGAAATTAAATAAATGTTCTTTATGAGGTGGTCCCTTGAGACACCCAACATATAATTTAGTAAATGTTACAGCTTATCACTTCTAAGTCAAAACATGGGAAATACACTAACAATAAAAATGAAGTTTTAAAGATAACAAAATAGAAACCTCGATGTCAGTGAATGCTTTAGTTACCATGGAAACATGTACAACACCAGCTTTGAAAACAGGGTTCCTTTTTTTTTTCCAATTATTAGTCAGGCCACAAGACCTGAAATCTCTGACATCCCTACCCAGCTCTTCTGAAATCTGCATAAGGGAAGAGCATTTAAAAGACTTGTTTAAAACAGCCCCAATTGCCTTTACACTAACTTCCCAGTCTCCAACACAACCTGTTTGTTGACAAAGCAAAACATTTACAGGTCATACCATGGTGGTTTAACACCAGATGGAAATTATACCTAAAAAAAGCCACTCCCCTTCCCCCACCCCTTCTGGTAGGAGAGGGACAAAGGCATAAATTATGGGTTAAGATAACAATTTACTAAGGCAAACAGCAATGGAATGAGATGTGCACACTAATAAGAGAAATGTTACTTACAAATGTATACAAAAAGAGAAGGTGCTTTACACACAAAAACATGTTTAACACCTTGACTTAGTTTTGCAGGTCTTCTGGCACAAAGACAAGGTGCTGGGGCGGGACTCCTGCAACTAGTGTTTCCTGCCCCTAAAGCAGAGAAGAACAATGATGGACACATTCCCAAAAGCAAGGTCATCTGAGACATGCTGTGACACTGTGATGCTGCTCTGTTGGGCTCAGTTCCAGTACCTCCAGCAGCACTTCGGACTGCTCCAGAGTGCTGGGAGTCAGTCCTGCATGGTGTTGTCATTTTGCTACCCCTTCACTGTGCTCCTTTTGGCCTAGCTGGATTGGGGCTCCCACCCCTTCCTGCAACAGCCTCCCCCACTGGCCCCATCCTTCAGCACATGTTGTTTCCATGTTTCACCACTTCAGCATCATGTCCTGTATCTGCATCTCAGAGAAAAAGGAAAGTATGGAGGGTGGCAGCAGATGACAGAGTCCACAGTGCTTTTGCCAACAACCTTCCTACAACTTATTGATTGGCATGACCAAAAAGAACCTCCGTCTGTCCTCTTGACACCCTCCCTTTAGATACTTGTAGACATTGAAGAGGTCCCCTCTAGCAATCTCTCCTCAAGGCTGAACAGACCTTGCTGTCTCAGCCATTCCTTGTAAGCTAGATGCTCCAATTCCTCAATCATTGATGCCCTCCGCTGGACCTGCTCCAGGATCTCCATATGTCTCTTGTACTGAGTAGCCCAGAACTGGACACGGCACTTCAAAGGTGGCTATGCCAGGGCTGAATGGAAGGGCAAGATCTCCCTCATCCTGCTGGCAATGCTCTTCCTAATCCACCCCAGGATACCATCAAAGACACAGCCGCACAGGGTTTTTTCCTTCCCAGGTGCAGGACCCTTCATTTGCCTTTGTTGAGTTTCAGACAGTTCTTTCCCCATCTCTCCAGCCTGTCCTGGTCCTTCTGAAGGGTTACACAGCCCTCTGGAGTGTCAGCCACTCCCAGCTGTATATCATCAGCAAACTTGCTGAGGAGGCATCTGTCCCCTCATCCAAGTCACTGTTGATTAACTTAATACTGGACTCAATATTGAATCTTGGGGGACATCAGCAGTGACAGGCCTCCAACTAGATATGTTGTTAGGTTTTTGTGCTGGCTGCTGATTCTATTCTTGCTGAAATCCATGACAGTCAACATCAAATTAATGGATACAATATATATCAAATTACATAAATTTCTCATAAAACAGGTCATTATTAGTTTTTGACAAACAGTACTTTGGATCTATGAGACAGTCACTAACTTTCCTCAGTCAGTAGGTCAGATCAAACTAAACGCCATTTCTCTGGAACATAAGTAACATTATACAAATTAATTGCAATCTATGACTTCAGAGTAATGTATGGTATGGTTAATATTCTCAACATTTTTATGTATAAAAGGTGTAGACTTAGTTTGGTACTATGCACTACTACAAATTCCACAGTAATCAAAAACACTACTTGAGTTTTTTCCAACTGTGCTTGTGGATTTCAAGTACAGATGGCAAAAATCCAGGTTACAGAGATTTATGAAGAAATACAAAGTCCTTTAAATTAACAGTACAAAGAACAACATAAAAGTAATTTTATACAATATAGGGAAAAAAACCACTATTCTTCCATAATGTCAGGAGAGACATAAAGAATATTCATTGTGGCAAAACCACATGAAAAATTATAACTAAAAATCAATATATTCTAAGAATTTATTCCTATTCTCTGATCTCCATTAAACAATCCACTTTAAAGATAAAAAAAAATCTTACGTACTTTACACAACTTTCAGTTCTACACAAGTGTTTGCACAGGACTGCTTTTTCTACCCAGCTGGCAGCATTGCCTGGGCACTTATTCACAGTAATTCATCACAGTTAGGGCCAATTATCTCACTTTCAGTGTATGAGTAGATGCTATCTGCAATCACCCTTCACTGGTCATAAATACATGAAAACAGTTTGTCCTACTGTAGTCTGCCTGTAAATTCACCTTCTGTGTCTATATATATATTTTTAAAAATTAAAAAAAACCAAAATAAAACAACAACAAAAAGACAATTAATCTGTGTTGGAATGTGCATATTTTCTTAACAAACTACTTGAAAAGAATAGATCAATATTAGCAATATTCATACAAGTATTTTTTCATCACATCAAGTTGTTCCCATAGGAGATTATATATATTGCGCCTCATTTTCCACCGTTCTATGTGTGACTCAGACGGAGTTTATGGATTCATTATTATGGGAAAGCATTATTATTTGTGTTATTATGTTCATTTACTTAGATGAGAACCCACAAGGAAGGAAAAATAAGTTATACAGGGCTTCAGATAAACCACACTCAGAAAATATATTACGTATGTCAAAAACAAACAAACAAAAAAAATCCAATTTGCTGCCTTATAAGATTTCATTTTTTTCTTCCAGTCTAGCAAATTAAAAATTTGCATTAGTTTTGTCATGAAAATTAAAGCCTTGGATGTTACAAGAACAGGGATTTTGTAGTAGGAAAAAAATCTTTTTCTACAAAAAGTGAAGAGAAATTCATTATGTTTTGTTTTCATAGCTTTATCTGGGATAACAAAAACTTATGTTTTCCTATGTGACACTACATTTTGAATAAAATAAATGTTCATAGATGGTAGTATTTGAGCACTGAAAACATAATATAATAGGAAAGTTTGATAGAAAATTATTGGGAAGAAATTTGAAACCACAGTTGAGAGCTGAAGGAAATATAACAAATGGTCTTTCAAAAAAACTTTCTAATTCAATAGAAACATATCTCTATTTGAGAGTAATAAATTATATGAAGAGCTTACATATATATTGACACAGTTGGGTTTCATAGAAACCTCGCTTCAAACACAGTGTGCTATGTCAAAAAAATAGCATCAAAATATCCACATTGCGAAAAACAAAATGAGTGATCTGCTGGATAAAAAGACATGTGGAGGGAAAAAAAAGAAGAGGACCAGACCCACCTACATTTTCAACAGCTATGTATTGAAAGAAAGAGCTCCTAGAGAACTCATGATCAGAAGATCAGGACAAAAATTTGAGTCAAGTAAAGGAATCTAGATTTAGATATTAAGATCTTGCATAGGGACAGTATTTTAAATGTACCTACACTTAATTACATTGTATTTTATTTCATTTCCAAAGGCAGTTCTTCAGTGCAGTGGTTCTGAATTTGCTATTACAACGTTATTTCTTCAAGCATTTTGTGGTGAACCTACCCACATACCAATGTATTTTGCATCCCCCTCTTTGGTGAAAGATCTAGATACATGTCTTGGTATTGTAAATTTTGAGTTGTCAATAGAATTTCATGAATAGAAATGAAATGAAATAATTACTTACCCTTCTTCAACATCATATTGATTCAAAATCAGTTGCATGCACATTTTCAAGCAGAGTAGTGCCTTGTTCCAAAACCTATTTTTTAGGTGTGACAGCTTTCAATAATTAATAAACAGCCTGAACTCAGACTGTTTCCTAAAATACTTGATGAAAAATATGATCCAGTAGTATGGACACAGGGAGCAGGTTAAGGAAAATAGATGGTTTTAACTTCCTCCTTGCATAGATGCACAGTGTATATCAGTACTACTTAATCAAATGTTCTCAATCATGTTCTTACACTGAAGCCAATTAACACTGCAGAAAACCAGTGCAGCAGAAATCATGCTACTAAACTCTGTTCTCATTTGAAGTGGAGAAGATGCATCAAAACCATTTCTTCAAAATAGTACCATACTAGCAGACAAGAAAAAGTCACAAATGGGTGGATTTGTGACCAGCACTGACAAAGCCATTCCAAACACTACTAACTTATCAACAAACCTGACACAGCTTATCTTCCCAGGATCATTCCCTGATCTGCTTAGTTTTGCTGTGCCTTGAGAAATACAGTAACAAGCCTTATTACTGTAAACAAATCCTTCATTTCTAGTAGGAACTCATCTAAGGATAATGCTCAGCAAAACTAACAGAATACCTATACACATAAAAGGTTTTTAATGTGAGATGGAAATAGAACTCTGCAATTGGCATGAAGCTTTAATGCGTTGTTATAACAAGAAAATGCTTATAAGAGATTTACAAGAAGCTGAAAGATCTAAGCAAGACATATAAGATACAGTTTATATATGTTACTGAGGTTACTAAAAAATCTATTCTGGTAATATAAAACAAAATACAACAGAATTGATAACACATTAACACAAAAAATATATATGCTTTACCCCTCTCTAGTTAATTCATATTCAATGGCAATGCAATGAATCATAAAGAGTCCACTTATGGAACATCCAAGTAAATTGGGGAATCAGCATTGAAATTACTACAACATAAAATTTTGCAAGATATTAGAAAAATAAAATTAATAACCTCTCCTTTTCTCAGCATAGTTTGTATTATATGAGAAATTTCATTTCTATCTAAGTTTTATGTGCAGACCTGATATTTAATAATATATAGTTCTAATCAAAGGGAAAAAAATAAACCAACAACAAAACCCCTCAAAATACAGAGATTTTTTAACTTTGCAAAAATACATATATATTTAAAGAATATATATATATAATATTGTAAGAATATTACAAAATTGCAAAATAATATTTACTGAGAAGGACTTTTATTTTCTTTTTCTTTAATCCTTATTCCTGAGCAGATGAAACTACTGTCCTTTTTGCTAGCATGTGTTTCTATATCCCTTTTTATGGCAGGGCCATATAATTGTAGAACATCTTGTCCCATTTCAATCAAAATTGACAATTAAAGTGATGACAAAAATGTCTTTGAATATTTCTAAGACATCTTAATATTTAATTTCGCTCTAAACGTGATGACTGATTATAAATGGAAGCTACATGTTTAAGGTATAAATGTCCTCATCTGGACAAATCCTACCAAAACCTTCAAGGAGCCAGCTAGAGGAAAGATACTTTATAACTGGCACCTTTGAGAGAATGCAACTAAAAATTTTATTGTGTCTGTTTAGCAGCACTGTTTCAAACAGTGCATATTAAAATACCTTAAACTAAAATGGATGTATGGATAACATGCACTTCCAACCTTCTTAAACGCCAATAAAAGAACGCGGCTACAATTAAATACCTTGAAGTCCACAACTGGAACATGTGGATTTCTTCTCAGTATGTTATACAGGAACACAGGACAAGAACTTCTAATTTAATGTAAAGAATAATAATTCTGAAAATCAGTAACAACTCTTTTGGTTTTTTGCTTTTTGGAAAAATCATCCCACAACAAAGAATATAGCATCAGCTGTGTGCCTCTTGGTATTTTGGTGTACCTCCACTCTCTATAACAAATGGCAAGCTTGATTTTGTGTGGAAACTGTTAAATGGTGCCTGTCATCTATTCCATAATACGAGTGGCATATCACTCTTGATTTCCCTTGACAATGCTTACCTTGTGCAGACAGATGAAAAGCTTGGATGCTGATAATCTCATCTTCATCCATACCAATAAAACAGAGAACATACATATCTATGGACTTTTAATGTTTAACTCTGAAACTACTGGTATACTTAGTGGTAAACTTTGTAAGGCATTTAAAATATAATCCAATGATGTGTAAAGAAATAACATAATGTGTTTCAGAAAAATTGTGTCATGGGGCAATTCAACTCTCCTGAAAACAGTACTAGTTCACATATTCCGGAACAATTCGTTTTCCACAGGCAACTGCTTAAAAAATCCCAAATCACAAATACTGGGATTTTTGAGCTTTAAGGAGAAGATAAAAACCCACAACATAACTATGAAGCAGTAATTCTAATTCTGAAGATGATTCTTTAAAATTAAGAAAACCCGTAAAATATTTTAAAATGAAAATAGTACTTATCAGAAAATCAGTACTGTATCAGTAGGATGCAAGTAAAATCCAAGTCTTCCTAGGAGGTTTTGTTTTGGCATTAGTATTTTTTTTCTTTGTCTTCTTTAACATGCTCTACAGCTGAAAGAAGAATAAATGTGAATCTGCATAAATTTGGTCATATTTGTGTGATGGGTTTTAATGTTCCTATATAAAATCGGCTGGGTCAATGGCTTTCTATTGTTCAAGTAACTAAACCTCACTAATTGTGTCATACTTACACCTAGGCAGTAATTCCTAAAATTAGTGGACACCATTTCTATCTTATCTGCTTACCTAGGTCTTTCAAAAGTTATAGTCTGTAGCCTGACAGTCCAACATTTTTTTCTTATACAGGATATGCCTATCTCAGTCTATCTAAACTATATATCTAAAGTCAATTTTCATGCTTTCTAAGTACTCTGCCTGTAAAACTTTGTGAATATTATCTCTGCCATAGAAGTTGTTTTCCTTTGTGAACATAAAATAATTAAAGGTATTACATTTATTAAAAATGTATGTTTTGTTTTCTCAAAACACTGACTAACAAATGTTAATTGAATGTCCTGCATTCTTGGCATTGCCTTTCCATAGATCATTTCAAACCCTGGGCCTGTGAGATTTTAAATATGTGTCATCATGAACAAAATTTGGCTCACGCATTCACAACCTTTATCCACAGGATAGGAACCCTCACTTTTATTTAGGCAAATCAGTATGGTAACTGTCGACAATTTTGCAAATTACTCATATATATATACCCATATATACTTCTCATTTGTGTGTACAATTTATTCTGGCAGCAATTATAAGGGAAGGGTATGAGGGAACTTTTCTCAGTTAAATTTGAAATGTAACTTGGGATAGCTCAACTGAATCTGAAAGGGAATTCCAATCCTGGTGGCATCTAGCTAATTTCACTTTTGACCCCACTGCCTGTAAAGTCACAACATTTAAAAATACAAGATTTTTTGGAGTACACCAAGATATCTACTCCATTTGTTTATACTGGAAGATTATAGACTAAGAATCAACATTAGACAATAGAGCTAGAAACACAGTTCCTGAAATTTTTGGAAAAGGGAGATTCTGATCTCATGGTAAGGACTGTAGTTATGCCCCTCAGTTTGCAGATCATTTTAATTGCTGAAATGAAGACGTAAGTAAATTGATAAATCAAGGTTTCACTATTTTTTCTTTTAAAGGTATGTGAAAACCTTATTTCTAGTATTGAATGTGAGTGTTCCATCCCAAGTGTAGTTTGAAAATTTTTTTTGTGATGAATAATCCTTGGCAGTATATATCAGAAGTGCTATTCAGCATATAAGAAGACAAAAACTAATCAATAGGAGGTTGTCTTTAGATTTTGTAAGAGTCCAGTTTCTAATACTGCAATAAATAAAGGTGCATGACCTTACCAGAGATTTAGACTTTTGCCCTCTCAGTATTTTAAAAAGGAGATAATTATGATGCCTTAAGCCACTGAATTTGATAACCCATAATGAATATACCAGTGCCCCTTTGCTCAGATACATGGTCTATAACAAGATTCCTCACTGTAGGATGACACTTATCAGATGATTTTCATGAAGAAATACTCATTTATTTCAGTATACAAGAGTGAATCACTGATTTATAATAATGTTGTGTGTTATGTAACCAAAAA
>VYXD01014766.1:75791-113283 GCA_013397195.1 Hylia prasina | reverse complement strand
TTTTTTTTCTATTTTTCCATCTGTTGAAGCCAGCTGAGGAGATATTTTCTTTATCTCGTGTGTGACCCATTCCCCATAACTCCAGGAGGGAGGGGGCGGCTGCGTTCAGATAATGGGCCAATTGTTAAAACCAGGTGGAGCAACAGTCCCTTATTGCTTCCAAAACCTGTCCTCCCTCTGGGGGATATCTTCTGTTAATGGGCCATTAAGGCTCACCACATGACTGAAAACATTATACAATCCCATTGTGAGATACTCCACCCAGTGAGGGGAGCCAACTGTTCCTACCTAGATAAAAACTGAGACTCAGGAACACCAGGTATCCTGTTTTCCACTGGATTCCCAGAGGAACACTGGACCCATCTCACCACTGCATCCTTTTCTATGAGATCATCTCTACTCCCATAGGTTCACATCTTTTTCTCCAGGAGGATTTATTTGGACTTCTTCCAGCACCTTGACCAACAGGGTGTCAAGTCGTATTTCTGACTCTGTCAGGGTTTCTAGGATTTTTTGCTTGTTTGCCTGGTTGTTTTTTTGGTTTTTTTTTTTGTACTACTACATTTGCATT
The DNA here is from genome assembly GCA_013397195.1 of Hylia prasina. NCBI lineage: Eukaryota > Metazoa > Chordata > Aves > Passeriformes > Sylviidae > Hylia > Hylia prasina. The sequence goes on along the minus strand of VYXD01014766.1, from coordinate 112,712 downwards.
TTTAATATTCCTGGTAAAGAATTGTTATTCCCATTCCCAAATCTTTGCCTGAAAGCCCTCAATTGCAAAATTATAATAATTTGGAGGGAGGGGGTTTTCCATGGGAAACTCCAGCTTTCCCTGGCAGACACCTGTTTTCCTAAACCAAGACAAATAAAAATCTAAATAAAATATGCATAAAACTGAGAAAAATCCAGTCTGTTTGTTTTGTTACCCTGAAAAGATCAGACCATTTCAATGACAGTGAGCCTAGGTAAAGCTCTTGGAAGTTGCTTAGGTAACAATAATCATCAAGGTAAACCCATAAGCTCATTATATAGTCCTGGGCTCTTCACAAGAGTGTTGCTTTTCTATCCCATGTCTCTGAAAGACAGTCTGATCTATATTATAGCAATATTTCTAATTACATGACTTATTTTAACTCAAGAACAACTGTGGTAGGACAGTTCTTTTCAGATAGACTGTGGTCTCTAAATAAATACTTTCTCATTTTCTTTACATTTCAAAATGTGGTTGAAACCCTCTCAAGATTCTTCAGTATTCCCCATGGTTTTGTTAGCTGGTAGAGAAACTGTATATTACTGAGAACACCCGATTAGCAGCTCTGTCAGTTTTATTGTTACTTTAGTTAACACCATATCTTGCAGTGTATCACTTCTGCAATTTGCTTTGATTTCTCATTCAAGGGTCAGGATGTTTTAGTTTTAGTAACATATAATCTTGCAATAATAATAGTGCCCAGCTTTGAAGTATACTGATTTAGACAACATTTATAAAATACTTTACTGCGTTGACATTTTTGTAGCCACCTGCCCAGTCTTAGTTTCAGGGCACAGTAAATTAGTAACTCACACTGACTAAGGGTGCCAATTTACACTGTTTCAGCTACTCCATGGTAATTACAACATGCCTCTGCAAATAGGAAAAATTAGAGGTTTATTGTTTGCTTTCACTGAAAGAATAAACAAGCTCTTTTTAGAATGGGTTAAAAGTATGTGTCTGTATGAGTCTTTCTACTATACAGCAATTTGTTGGAATTTGTGTGGCTTTCATGTCTGAAAAATGTACCCACAACAATTTGCATATTTTAGAAGGGCTGAGAGGGAGAGAGTCAGAATTTTAATTTTCATGAATTTAGTATTCACATAGGTAATTATCTATAGCAGACACTCCACGTCTGTGACATTAATTCAGACAAGGTTTAATATTTCTCTTTTTTTATAAAGCAGGACACCTCTATAGGGAATCAATGATATCAAAGGTACTCATGGAATAACCACTGCTGTAAAGCCAGGCCACTATATGTAAGTGTGTACAATTTGACACACAAATGTTTGACAAAAAGTAACAGACAAGAAGGAACAGACTCTAAAGTTGTCTTTCAAACCTGAGTTCTCTAATTGCTCTACTGTTTATTTTAGACATACATCATTATACTTAGGAGATCACTACTCTCAAGACATTAGTTTTAAATAGATTTTTTTAAACAGGAAAGTATATGTTGTCAAAAAATTTATTAATGATTTTAACAGATTGAAGAATGAAGAAATCTCTGCTGATGTGTGAAAGTCATTTGCTGTTCAGGGGAACAAAAGAAAAATAGGAGAGGGAAAGAGAGAGTATGCTCAAGTGTTGAGTATCACATACACTGTGAAGCAAAAATAATTGCTCCATTGCTTTCTGCTTTTAAATGCAGCAGGTTTTACATACAAAAGAAAGAACAATAGGTATTTTAGGTTCCAGTCTGTAGAAAGAAGTATAAAAGTCTTGACAATATTTTGATTTTTGTATGACTAGACTATGTTCAAATTAAAATCTATTCCTCATTATTAAACATATTTCATGACTAATTATTTATGTATGATTACATACAGTCTTCTTTGATGTTCAGAGCTATGCACTTTTGTTGCTATTAAAATTGTTAGGTGACATCTGTTTTGTAATCCTGATAGACTGTCTTCCAATGGACTAAACAATTAAATTTATTTTACACTACAAGAAATTATTTTTTTTTAAAAAAATTATCTTCAACAACATTTTCTGTTAACTATCTAGAGAATAATTTAATAATTTTATTAGGTATTTTGAAATTAATCTGTATGTTTTGGTGGCAAACAATGATTTTGTGATTAAATTATTAATCCAGTTAGTGTTATAAACCCACTATTTTGATCCTTGTTTCTTCATATTAAGAAACAATCTGAACAAAATCATTTACCTTCATTCCAACTCCATATTTAATAGTATATTCTAATAAAAATAATCATGTTATCTTAAGTAGGCCATTACTTTTTTGACAGAGTCCACAGTTTTCTTTTCAGCAATAAGTAGTTACCATAGCAATAATCAAGTAGTAGATTCCACCTAACTTGAATATGTAAATACAACAATGTTAACTGATCTTCAGTGATTATAAGAATTAATATACACTAGAAGTCATCAACACAAGTTCTACTATACTGCTGGAAAGAAACCCATTTATTTTATGTTTATTTAGAACAGTATTTGTCTGTCTAAAAAGGAAAAAAAAAAGCTGTTGGCATTCAAGTTTTATCTCTGTTCCAAGAAGTATATGTAGCATCCTAAAATAAGATAACAATCATGAAGAAACTTGCAGTCATCTCTTATATGAAACTTCTACTCTATAAATCTAAACCCTAATTCCATTATTGTCATGTTATTTAAACAGCAGGGAAGTATAGATAAGAGAATGTGTTGGAGGCGACTAGCCTGTTGGAAGTCTGTTGTACTCTTAAATCCTTTCGTTGTTATGTTCTGCCTTCATTGAAATGTAGACCTTGTTTGGACACAGAACCTCAAGGCACAAGACCTTTGAATTTCAGAATGTCTCAGAAAAACAAAGGTACTTGATTGAAGATGAAGCTATTCTTGTTCAGATAGACTTATAAGAAAAAACAAGACAAATATAGAGAAAAAAAAAAGAAAATATTTTAAAACTTTTATTTATCATTTTTACAACTTATCTGCCTAACTTGATAATGAAAAATGAGATAGATATCATAATTTCTCTTGCCTATATTTGGCAAACTTTTAGCTGCTTTGGACTCTTGAAGGCCTTCTTCATCTCTGCCTTTTAATAGAAGGATCCCAAAACTGATACCAATAGTGGTCACCAAGTGCTCTACTAGAGTGTAGGAAAAAAGAAAACAAGAATCAGGGTCTGTATTTTAAGGTGATATGCCAGGAAAAGGCTGTTATATGTATGTCACATTGTATGAAATATTGCTGACAAGGTAGACTGGGATTCCAAACAATCAATGAAAGTCAAGGGCAGGACATTTAAAACTGAAAAATATAATATAATTTTACTTGACATGTAACTGATTAATGTAATTCATTGCCATGATAATACTGGCATCTAGAGGAGTATTGTTACATATAGGAACTCTACACAGAAAGTAAAAAAAAAAAAAAATAGCAATTTTGTAGTAAAGCATAAAATATTTGAGATTAATATAGATGTGTAAGCTCTATGATATTAATTAACCACAAGCTGACAGTAGAGAGAAATATTTTTTTTTTCCATTGGGCAAGTAATTCCTTGTCTTTTTCAGAATTTTCTGCATCTCTCTCTGATTATTCTAGTTGGGCTATTGGGTGAGTTGGGCAAAATGCATTATGGCAATTCTAAGGCATACTTCACCCTTGACCTTAAAACAGTCCACTTTAGTTGCCCTTTACTATGTTGTTCTTGAAGTGTAAAATTAATTGATGTGATCTATGTGTCCAGGAAATCTCATCACAGCAACATATTGAAAATTCATCATAAAAATATACTCTGTAAAAGTAACATTTCTCTCATCACAATGTGCCTGTTCATATATAAATGTCAAGAAATTGGGGGAAAAAAATTAAAAGGAAAAATTATAAAAATATTGTCTTTGTTAGAGGAGAGTGGTAACAGAGAAGAAACTTGAGACTTCTATATAGAACTTGGCAACAATAAAAAATAGTCCGCATGGAACGGAACTTTCTAAGTTGTCAAGATAGCTCTTGACAAATCTGTATTTCATTAACAGTTTACTGCACACAAGGATCATGAAGCATTACAGAATACATAGCTATCTTTCTGTATGTGCTCATACTGCAGATAATGATGGTTCAAGGAGACTGAAATCATGGGAGCATATGCTTCATGTCATGCTCGGAAATATCAACCACTAGGCTATCCCTTAACTATTGTTTTTCAAGCTGAATAATTTTGTGGTTGAGGTAGCAAGAAAATGCTAATATTTAACTTTTTAATTAGACTACAGAGATAAATACAATCTGTTGTACTACAAAAAAATCTGGATTTTTGTTGTTAAATTAAATTACATTATTCTCTGTTTTTTGATATCTACTTAATCACAAAATAAAGAAAATACATTCTTTAAATATGCAAATGGGAAGTGAGGATTAGCATTCTCTAATCAGGAGTTTTGCTACATCCTCTTCTTGCTCCTTCAGCTTCTACTGTCACTATTAATGGGCTACAGAAAAAAAACTACATTTTGATCTCTCAGAAACAGGGTAGCCTGCTTGCTCAAGCACTGCACTTCCACCTTTTCAATTTGGCAACCTATCTACTGAGTAAGACCTTAATTAAATTTGATGATATCTGCTCAATGCTTATGACATGATGTACATCACAGGTGGAGCACAATTAACAGTTTGTCTTAGTTTGCCTCTTTTGATCAGGAAAGGCTCAGACCTGAGATTTCATAATGAGAGAATTAGAGCATTTTTCTTCAAGAGGAGGCCCTTTATGTTCAGGAGGGAGTTCTGCAAGGCTGCATCTTAGAACAAGTTTTCTTCAACCTGTTCATAAACAATCTGAACACAGAACTCAAAAGTATACTAAGTTTGCCAATTATACTAAATTGGGAGAAGATGTTGGCTCCCTTAAACATGGAAAGGCCCGGCAAGAGAGACCTGATGAGTCAGAGGGCTGGTCAATCACCAACCATATGAAGTTCAGCAAGGGAAATGAATGCTGGGTTCTGCACCTGGGATGGCGTAACCCTGGACATACAGATAGACTGGGGAATGAGATGCTGGAAAGCAGTGCCGGAGAAAGGGACCTGGGGATCCCGGGTGATCGAAATTTGAACATGAGTCAGCAGTGCCCTGTCAGCCTGGAGGGCCAACCCTGTCCTGAGGGGCATCAGGCCCAGCATGGCCAGCTCGGCAAGGGAGGGGATTGTCCTGCTCTGCTCTGCACTGGGGTGGCTTCACCTCAAGTCCTGTGTGCAGCTTTGGGCACCACAATGTAAGAAAGACATTAAACTATTAGCGAGCATTTGAATGAAGGCAATGAAAGGTCTGGAGGGGAAGCCATATGAGGAGCAACTGAGGTAATTTGGTTTGTTCAGCCTGGAGACTTAAGGGAAGACATAGCAGTCTACAATTTTCTCATGGGGGGAAAAGACAGACACTGACATCTGTGGCAGCCAGTGACAGGACCCAAAGGCATGGCCTGAAGTTTTGTCAGAGGAGGTTTAGGTTGGAGGTTAGACAAACGTTCTTCACCAGAGGGTGGCTGGGCATTGGAACAGGCTGCCCAGGAAGTGATCACAGCACAAAGCTGTGTTGCAGTGTTCAAAAAGCATTTGGACAATGCAGTCAGGTATGTGGTACAATTCTTAGGGTTGTCCTGTGCCAGTCCAGAAGTTGGATTTAGATGATCCTTGTGGGTCCCTTTCAACTGATGATATTCCATTATGCTGTGATTTTATAATTCCATGGAGGGGTCATGGGAAAATAGTATGAGATACTTCTGTTTTGACAGAATGGAATGGAAACCTGCACAGTTTTAGCATTTTATTGAAAAATATAAAACAATTTATCTGAAAGAAATCTCTGAGATCTTTACATGATTGATGAACTTGCTGAACATTTTTAAAGATCCCTCAAGGCTTTTCAGTAAAAGCTCAGTTAATGGCATTCAGGGTGTATACTTCTACTTTTTCAAAATAATTAAATGCAAATTCAAGACAGCAGAACATTAAACCAAAGTATTTCCAAAGCACTTTATGAGACATTCACATGCTATTGAACGAGTTTTCTTATACATATGAAGTAATTTAAATATTTTTTAAAAAAATGTAGTCAAATGGGTGAAAAAACAACCCAAAGGTATGACTTAGTGACAGCAGTGGTATTGTTCACTTGATATTGAATTTCTCATTGGAAAATACAAAAATCAAGTGGTTTTCTTCTGCAAGTTCCCATGTGACCTTTATTTTGACCTGTGCTGGTGGTAGTAGGCAGATATTCCATTTTAATTTTTGAAAAATGCCATGTGACACTCAGAATAGTACTAAAATGATGTCCCATTCTCCAAATGCTTGCTCTTACAGACAAGTTCAGTAAACTAGCTGCATGACAGCTGAGATACATGCTGCTGAAGCAAAGTTCCTCATGATGTGACTCAGTATCCTTTGGCTGACAATCTTTATAAGATAATAAAAGTTTATTTTTTTAATGAAAAGAAAACCCACTCAAATTAGTTTTAAAGTCTTTAAAATAATAAATAAATGCATCAGAAGGGAGTTACAACTACAACTTGTAGTATATATTCACTTTTTAAAAATTAATTTAATCTTAGAAGACAAACAAATATGGATTTCTTCTCTTCATGTAATAGCAGTAATTAGTTTAGTCCTTTGTGACACAAAGGATATTACTCTGTGCCTCAAATAGTGGGATTTTTAATACATCATGTCACAAAGTATTCACATTATTTAGCACAAAGTTTCATAGGGTTTTATGAATTGTGTTACTAAAATATCTAAGAAAATTAATATTTTCTCTAGAAGAAAGTATGATTTTAAATCTCACCTGTTACGTTTGATGAAACCTCTTAACAAAAGATCAAGATAGTTAACACATAGATCAGGGAATTGAGTACAGGTAAATTTTTGCCATACTCGAAAAGAAGTGGAAGCATTTGGATCATTTAAAAATAGGATCTACACCACTATTTGATGGAACTTGACAATACTGCTTTTGCTCCTAAATTCAGTTTTTTCAAGCTCAGTCTCCAGTGTTGTCCTGGTTTAAGGAAAAATTGGGAGAAAACCTCTGAATGGGATCCCTTTGGAAAGCAAACCCAAATGGCCCCTTTCCCAACTGGTCAGGGAAAGAATTTCCTTGGAGAAAAATAAAAGCTCTCGCTGCTCTGAAGAGAGATGGCAAAATTGAGAAAGTCCTTGCCATGGGTGTAGCTCGGCTCGCTCAGTCTCTCATCAGTCCCTCCTGCACTGGAAAATGCCGTCCTGGGCCCTGGTGGGCTGCAGGTGTAAACTCAGGGTGTTCTCTGGGTTTTCAGTGCAGAGAAAGTTTAAACGGTTCCAAGAAAAAGGGAAAAAAAACAGTCCAGGGAACTTCTCTGCCTCAGCCAACTAAAAACTAACTAAAAGCACAGGAGAGCTCTGTCCCACTGTCTGACCGTGCTGCAGACAACATAGTCCAGGAGCAGAATGCAGAGGAGTTAGTGCAGTTTCTGCAAACAAACTGTGCACTGCTTCTCTTACTAAACTTGGGGCCTGAATATTTGATTGTATTTAAAAATGTGAGAAAATAGTAATTGCAAACCTCAAAACTCAGAAATAATGCTCTCTTTTAACTAAGAAATTTTTATTACCGAATATTAAAATTAAAATATTTAGGGTTTTCTTTATGCTTTTTATTTTTTCCCCAATAATAACTCTGTTGTTAATAGCTGGGGGAAAGATGTAGGATGGGGAAAAGGAGGCAAAAAATAAAATTATATCCTCAGAGACTGCTTAAAGATTCAGCACTGTTTCTGCAGCTATGGAGAAGAGAAATTTGCTTAAGAAAGCATGCATCTAGAGGTATAATTAAGATAAAATACCCATGCAGATGAGCATAAGACAAAAGTTCACTAGTAAAAAATACTTAGAAATTTTGCTTAATTTCCCCCCTCTCTTCTGAAGCATTTTAATACTGAGATGCTGATAATTAACATTGGAATATTTCTTGTAAAGTATCAAATTTATCCCCATGAGTACACTTGAAACTCAGACTTCATGAGAAACGATTCAGCTGAATACTATCCAGAAAGACAGGATTTACTTTCAAAAACCGCATTGTAGAGAAACTTCCAGTATGGAATAGAGAAAGAAAAAAGTTCAAAAAAACTACAGACCAAAAAGATAATTTTTACTTCCCAAAAGTAAATGGAATCTTTAAGCTGTGGGTGGTTGTAAATATCCAGATGTTGATATATGACAAACTTCACAGCCACAGGTTTGTCTGTATTCTGTGATCAGAGGAGAATAGAATTGTTAAGAGGTGAGATAACAGTTCTGTATCTGTAACACATCCATCTTGAAAGTATATTATATTGTTGTGGGTTTTTTCTATCTAGTAACTTTACACATACATAGGATACTGAGTGTCTTCATCTAAACAACCATAAAATAAGATGCGTTAAAAGAGGAATTAGAGGAAACATAAGAACTTCATGAAGCATCACTGTCACAAGTAAGAGACATGAATATTTTGAGTTGGTGTGTGTCACATGTACCTAGCTGACATATATAAGGTGATGCATAGTATACATGCTGTTTAATTGATAGACCTTATAGAAGATACGAGTTTAAGGGGTCCCTAAACCCTGGAATATTGTCTCAAAAAAGGGATAAGCATTGCACAGAGTGTGATTTGCTTCTGTGAACTTTCTCCTCTGCAAGAAAAGAACATAAAGTCACTTTCTGATGTGATATAGAGGATTTCGACCCTACTTCTGAAACTGGCAGCACTTCTTACGTTCATTTGCATGGTCAGAAAAATGTGAAGAGAGAAGGGCTAGTTGTGTTCTTATCCTCCACTGTCTTCTCTGGACTATAGTCTCTAAAGAGACTGTGTTTAAGTACTTTAGATATAGAACAAACCCAAAAGGTAAAAGGGAGAGAGATGAAACCTTATTTCCCCTCAAGCAATTAACTCCAGCTCCCAGTGGAAGAATGAGTGCAGTTTCTTCATTTTCAGTTAAATTTTTTTGCTCTCTTCCACAAAGGCTACTTAGGTCCTCAGCGAGGCTAACTCCTTAGGTGGATACTCACATATCTTATTGCAAAGTGAACAAATTAGACCATGATCTTTATTGAAAAGTGTCAAAAACCAAAATACAGCTTATAACCCTTTGAAAAATGTTTCTCCTTTGTACGTGACATACAGAAAAAATAACCTGAAGAGAAATACTGAACGGAGATAACATTGTTTTCAAAAGCTTTAATTAATTTACCAACATACATAATGCATGGATGAAAAAAAAAAAGGAGAGTAACAAATACATATATTTCATCCACTCATTTCCTCTTTATTCTAGTCCTTTTGGGAAAAAGCTGAGAACCAATATTTTAAATTTGTGGATTCTTCAGCATCATATCAATAATGTTTTTTATATTAATTAACCTGTAAGAGCACAAACACTTAGCAAGTTATTTTTCTTTTCTTAATAAATATAGGAATTTAACGATCTCACAATGGATGTTAGAAGTAAACATGTTTATCACTTTCGAAAAAGCCAAACAAACCCAAAAGAATACTTTCAATGAATAAAATTCAGTTGTGACTATGTTGTATATTTTCTAGGCAAAGAAAGTTTTTCATCTACATGGTTTGAAATTAAAGATACTATCAAATTACTTATCATTCATGAGTACTACTCAAAATGCTACTGATAAAGTTTTAGAAGAGTGGAGGTACAGGTTTAAATACAGGAACTTTCTACCAACATGTTTTAAAATTTCTCCTTTAAAGGCTTGAATAATATATTTTATTTACGAAGACATACAGTATTAAATGAACCATTCAATTGGTTGCATAATTGAGGTTCCCAGGATTTCCAAGTTAACCATTCTCTCAGTGGTGATATTTACTTCTTTCTGTGTACTCTTTGTTTTTTTGGTAGCACATTTGAATAACAAAAGCATCTCTTATAATATCAACCCTGTGCACAAATCCAATACACAGCCCCATCCCAGCCACTGGAAGAAAATACACAGCTGTGTATTGGAAGAAAATTAACATTACTGCAGCCAAAACCTGAACACCCAGGTATTTGCACAGTAAAGAACTTTTGAGGAAACAAGAAATTGAACAATAAAAAAGCCATTTACAATTATGTCCAGTGATTTTGTTTGGCATCAGGGAAGAAGAATAACAGACAGGCAGTTTATTCTTAGAGTTCAGAGCAGGAAAAGATAGTCAGGTTACAGTCAAATGGGAAGACAATGAAGACTCCCAACATGATGACTTATGTCAGCCTCTCATGTTTGTCTGTAGATGTCTATAGCCCTCACAGAAATCTACAGAAGGCTTTCTTCAGAAAGCTGTGGCAGCAGAAATTAACAAGTTCCCTCTGAGAAGGTATTTAGGCTCGCTGAACTAGATCCATGTGTTGGAAACAAGATAAAGTCATGTATGACTGTAATGGGAGGCTGTTGGACGTTAAGACATCTATCTGCTGATCAGGCGTACAGATTTGGGAGGCTGTAAGTTTCCTTCTTACGTGAGCCTCTTGTCCCACTAGCAGGATTAAGGATAACATCAGCTGGACCCCACAGACTGTTACCCTAGCTCCCTGAGCCCTACAGTAAATCCTGATACATTCAAGAAAACAATGACACTCCAAAGATTGGATTCAATGTTTTGACTTTAACCAACCAACCAGCCAACTATCAATCTCCTGATGAATTTTCACGTTCTTCCCCTTCTACAAAGGAAACAGTGAACTTCATTAACTTCTCCAGTGTGACTCCTTCCACAGGCTGCAATGAACCTTCATGAGCCATTCCAGCACGGGTTTCTTCCACAGGTTGCAGTCTTTCTGGAAGAAACTACTGCAGCATGAGTCTCCTGTATGGTCACAAGTCCTGCCAGCAAACCTGGTCCAGTGTGGGCTCCTCTCTCCATGGATTCACAGGTCATGCTCAGAGTCTCTTACTTCCTACATGGTCTTCCCATGGAATCACAGCAATCTTTGGGCATCTCCCTGATCCAGTGAGGGGTCCTTCCTGGGCAGCACACAAATCTCTGCTTCACCATAAACCTCTGTGGACTGTGAGCAGAAAGCCTGCCTCACCATGGTCTTCATCATGTGCTGGTCTGAAAAACTTGGTGATATGAAGAAATTCTTGAGTGCTGGAAAAAGGCAAATATTGCACCCATCTTTAGCCAAAAAAAAAGAGGTTCCAAGGAACAACAGCCCAATGACCAAATCTTCTGAAAGACAGAAAAGATATGACAATGTCAGGACCCTAAGGACTACTGAGCTCTGAATGGCCTTCAGTCAGCTCAGGCAGCCCATGCTACAAGATACCTGTGCTTAGCTCTGCCTCTGGCTCTGTCCCAAGTCCCAACTTGAAATGTGCCTTCCTAACTTTCTGGCTGGACTTCTCTGCTGGATCCAGACCCCATTATTTAGGTTGCATTATCTGTCTGTAGACAAAACAAAGTTACTATCACCAACTCATACTCAAGACAGACTGTTAGAGTGTATTATTCAAATAGTGCAGTGTAACAAATTTTGTTATAAACTATCAGAATGTTAAACAGTTTTAGGAATATAGTAACCCAAAATGGCAAGTTCCTAATATGTTATGTTATGTTCCTAATATGTTATGAATTGCACAAAAATATTTTGTCTTATATTTCTTATTATGGGATATAAAACACTGCAAATATAGTTCATCAGACCGTTGATTAGCTGTCAAATGAGCTTTTAGAGAAGCTGCAGTGCTTCTAGCACATTTACTTACAGAAGGCAAATGTAAATTTACATGATTGATGAACTTGCTGAACATTTTTAAGCCTATAACTCTGGAGATCTTGGAATGCTTTTTCTAAATAGTGTAATTTCCAGTGAATCAAAATAACTTTTAATAAAAGGTTAACCTTAGTAGTTGCCAGAGTTCATTAAGTTTTATTTGTTGTAACATTGCCTTTTGAGGAATTTGTGATTGCTTATGAATTCCGAATCAGTGGGTTACTATCCTAAAGTACCAACATGACTCCTATGCTCTAGTTTTTTCTGTCCTGTATAATGGCCAGATCTTCTATTAGAATCATTTCATTGTGATAATATCATAGAAGCATGGAAAGGCTTGGGTTGGAAGGGACTTTAAGATTATATAGTTCCAACTCCAAGGCCATGAGAAGGGATGCCACTACGCTGGATTGCTTAGGGCTCTATCCAAACTTGAATAGATATCATGTTGCTTCTGTGCACATATATCTTTTAATTAAGGAAAGAATAAATATGCTTTACCTAAGACTACTTTATCTCTCAGTGCAGCATGAATACATGAAACTTAAGTAAATTATTCTACATATTTTTAAAGCAAGATCCAATCTTATTTGCTAAGATAGATTGATAAAAGAAATTTTATTTTTAAAGTAATTTTTTCTGAGTCATGCAAAAATCTGAGCAATCTTTTTTTCCTGCAGTCTTCACTGGATTCACAATATATGGATTCTGCAGGAACTTAGAGGACCAGATACTGTATAAATTAAAGTGATTAACTTTTGAATCTAGATTTTATTGAAAAATTTTAGTAGATAAAATGGGTTTAATCTGAAACTATATTCAAGTGTAATTCTTTACCTGGCTGTTAACAGTAACATAAACTTCATTCAGTTCAGGATTAAACATTCTAAGACTGTTAATTGATAACAAAATTTATCATATATACAAGTTGGGGTCATGACATCATAGAATTGTGGAATCATAGAATTATGGGAGGGACCATAAAAATCATCTAGTCCCAACCTCTGCTGTGAGCAGGGACACTTCCTGCTAGACCAGGTTGTCCAGTCAGGTCTTGAACACTTCCAGGGATGGGACAACCTTCTCTGGGCAACATATTCAAGTGTGTCACCACCTTCACAATTAAGAATTTCTTCCTTATATCTAACCTAAATTCCCCTCTTTCAGTTTGAACTCATATCACTAGAGGTCATATAACTAGTGGTCCTGATTAAGGGTCCCTCTCTGACCTCCTTGCAGGCCCCCTTCAGATACTAGAAGGTTGCTATGAGGTCTCCATAATCTTCTCTTCTACAGGCTGAACAGCCCCAACTTTCTCAGCCTGCTTTCAGAGACAAGGCACTCTAGTCCCCTTAGCAATTTCATGACACTCCTCTGGGTTAGATCCAACAGTTCCATATCCTTCTTACATTGGGAACACCAGAACTGTACACTGTACTGTAGACAATACTGTACACAGTACTCCAGGTGGGGTTTCATGGGAGCAGAGTAGAGGGGCAGAATCACTTCCTCTGGCCTGCTGGTCACATTTTTTGATGCTTCACAGGATAGGGGTGGCTTTCTGGGCATACGCTGGAGGCTCATGTTGAGTTTTCCATCAACCATGACCCACAAGGCCTTCTCTGAAGTGCTACTCTCAATAACTTCTCTGCCTAGCTACTAGATGTTGGAAATCTGGAAATAATCAGGAAATAACATCAGAAAATGAGGAATGGAATAAAGCAAGTTGTCAGCTTTCTATGCAGTTTAGTGAGCCTAATGTAGATGAAAACTCCATGCAGTCTTGATACAATATTAAGATTAAAATCATGTGATACAATAAAGTACATTCTGTCATGGTTCATACATTTAGAATATGACATTTATAAGAAGAAAGTAGAAAATAAAATGAGAAAAATAAGTTAGGTGATGAACTACATATCTTAGTAGATACCTTGCATAGTCAGGGACAGAAAAGAGTTTCAAAAAGTCTTGCAAGAAGACTGATAAATGACTAGTTTTCAAAGCACTTGTATAAATAATTGGAGCTTTTGCTTCCATAAGTAAAGAGTACATTTGTTGGTCAAGGTCATCTCCTATTTGAAGAGGAAAGAACAGACTGAGAACGTTGTGCCTTCTTTTTGTCCTTTGTCTTTGAACTTGTAAGCAGTTTAAACCAGCAATGTATTTCATTTTTCATTTGTGTAGCAGTGTATTTTTAGGTTCATAGAAAATAATAAACAAGAATTATACATTAAAGTGCATCCAGTGGTCTGTATCTGTGTTGGTTTTAGCTGGGGTAAAATTAATTTTCTTTACATTGGCTAGTAGGTGGGTGTGTTATGGATTTGTGCTGGAAAGAGTGTTGATACTGCTTTAAAATTATAAATCCTGGAACAAAATACAAGGTATGAAAAGAGTAGACTAAGAATGATCATATGATTTCTTATTACAAATTCTCCCGCCGTAACGTTTGCAAGGTGTTTTAAAAGACTACAGTGACAAGTTTGGACACCCTAATTCTGATATTTAAATACATGTCTGATTTCAAACACAAGGAAGACTGCATTAATTCAAATGGTACTACCTGTTAAATGTAATCTTAGACATATATTAGACACTTCTAACTGTAAATCAACAAAATTTTTATCTTGTGTGCACAGGCAACACCTGAAAGCTTACATCCTGGGACACAGACAAATAAATCAAATTCAATAACAGTCAACCAAAATAAGAATCTAGTATGTGTCTATAAAAAACATTTTTATTAAAATTAAACCTTGAGAATGAAAGAATTTAACCATTATCCTGGATTTTCTTTTTATTATTGACCAAACTGCACTTGAAATCACTATCACTGTATGCAGAGTACAGGAAATTGAAAAATAACATTTTCCTGAAGCTTTCGTATCTTATGATCTTATCTTTCGTATCGAAGAATATGTCATAGGAACATCTCTCTTAGTAACGTTGATTTGTTCAGACACAAAAATGATCACCAAACCTTTCTTTGTTTTTGTCACAAAATTTATTTAACACAATATACCAAGACCAGAAAATGAGCCCATGCACTGACACGATTGTCTACACCATTTAATTTCTAGGCCAGCATGGGTGATGATTTGACTTGGACAGGGAAGATCCTCCCAGATAATGCCTGAACATTTTAAATCATTAAACAATATTTACTTGGTTTGAGGAAGAAAAGCATCATGTTTGTGGGTTGCACTATGTCATTCACCTGCAGGGTCAGATGAACAACCTTAATCCTTAATCCTCAAAGGAGACCCACTGAGAAAGAATTGTATTAAATTGTCTAGTACTAGGCGTACTCCAAAAAGTATGATGAGACAACATTTCTATACTCTAGAAAGCTAGAAATAGCTTATTCTTTTTAGCTTAGTTACCCAATCATAAGAAAGAACAGAGCATCAGCTTTCTCTGTAATGATGTCTAGAGGATGCACACATTAAAGAATTCAGGCTGTTCCAATTAGTTGCTGATACAGTCAGTAATATGAACCCAGGACAAAGACTTCAGTGTCCCCGTACTCTAATTCTTACTCACATTGCAGAGTACTGTAGCAGTTAAATATTAATTACTTGGGTCCTGTGAGTGAGCGTTAGAAAATTACTGCATCATACAAAGAATAAGCAAACTTTATGATTAAGTAGTGTATATTTCTCACTATTATCCTACAAAGCTACAAATTACATTTTTTTCATATTTTGTAATTTCCTAAATTCTGGGATTACACTGTAATGTGCAGAAGAAGAGTGTGGTATGGAACACCAGATAGCCAGAATATAAAGTATAAAGGTTAATTTTATATGCAAAAAAAAATCTTTTATCCTTTTTTAAATGTTGATTACACATGCTTTCATCTCAGCTAGCTATACAGCATACAGCAACAAATTTTCTTTGACTTTAATGAAAGTAAGATCACATCCACATTGCTTTTTCATGTATGACTTTCATGTTTTCTATTAGATCATATGACAAAAAACTTGTCATATGATCTAATAGATCATATGGATACTCACAGATAGAATGATAGAATACTCACAAAGGAGGACACAGAAAATGAGTGGTGGGGGAAATCCATGTAAAAGTCTGTCTCAGCCCCTCCTAGACCCATCCCAGGAGCCACCAGGCCATCAAAGGGCCATCTCCACAAACCAGAGGAGCAAAGAGCCCAAAGGCAGGTAAGAGTGCAAATAAATTACTGAGAGGAATGGACAGTCTATTCCTGTTCCTCACAGGACTGCTCCAGGAGACTCTTGGAGTCTCCAAGGGTGAGTGCATTGGAGTGACTGGCTTAGGAGGGTGGCAGTATTATCAGAGAGTTCTCTTTCAGTCTGTGTGACAATCTGTGCCAGAAAGTCTAGTTCTCAAGCTTGAGGTATTTATTCTGTTTTGTCAAGATGATTATGGATTAACCCATATTTCATTATGTTCACTTTAGGTTCTTAGCAATCTTTATTTTTATTTGTGATTTAGGGACGTGATGGGGAAAAATGCAAAGACAGCCATATACTTATACATGATAATTGCAATCTCTACTGTGTATAAGATCATATAACTTAATGTGGTAGGAAGAAGATGGTGGCTATACTTCAGACATTTTACTTAAAAGTGCATGTGGAGGATTGACTTTGGCTGACTTGATAGCTAATCTAGCTGCTATCTCATGCCCCCTTCCCTCTTCTTCAGGGGAAGGTGAGAAAGTAAGAGAAAAAAACCTACAGGGTGAAGAGAAAGACAAGGAAATAATTTGACCACAATGACCACAAAGACCTGATTGGGATTTTTTTCTTATTTCTTCTTAAGTATGCACAAGTAAGAATTGAATTCAGAGGAATTCAGCTATTCAGATGAACAGGGGAGCCCATGGCCTATTCTCCTACAGGATGTTCCCAAAGCCCTCACCTCCCCAAGCCTTGTTGTGTAAACCAAGACTAGTGCATAGACTGGGGAATTAGGTCTTTCTCCTATGCTCTCTAGGTAGAGGTAATCCCAGAAGGCAACAACTGAGGTATTTATTCTAGAGTTGGGTATGCTGCCCATAAATATCTCTGAGGGGACTTCGACTTTTTTTCTCTTGCCTGTTGATACTTCCACCCAACCATTTCTCTGTCCTTTACATCTGTTTTTGGACGTATGACTTGTCTGGATAGAGAAAATACCCACAAATCTGTGGAACACATCTTTTGTCAGCCCTTTGTGAACTCCATCCCTCTTCTACATACATAGAAGACCAATATATAACTCTATGAACTATTATTTCTCTTTCAATGGCAAGCAATTACAATTTTCTACACATACAGATAAGGGTTTTTGGTCTTTTTCCCCAGAGATTTGTAACAACTTTTGGCAAACCAGGAAAGAAAAAGTAATTTTATTTCTCACTAGCTGAATATTCATCTAAATTTTCTGAAATGCTACAATTCCATCACAGCCTGTTTTATATAGAGAGGACAAACGAATATCTTCATATAGTGGTACACAGAACTATTGAATATGATATATCTTTCCTTTACATCTATGAAAATAATATATATTCCAAGAGCTAGGCTAATTAAGCAGTTTTTCACTTAAATTATAGAACCCCATATTTTACATAATTTTCAAAAGAAAACTTCACTGCAATATGCATCAAGTTAATCCTTCATGGGAAAACATCTTCATATTGAACTTTCAAGATACTCACAATTTTACACATTTATATCTGTAAATAATTAACTGAATAGTTTTTATCAGATTACATTTTACATTTTATAATTAATGTAGAAGTTATTTAAATGCATATGCATGGTGACCAGAAAGCTGAAAGCCAACAACTTCAAATGACATTTTTTGGCTGCTGGAAGATCTTTTTAAATATAGATTCAAAATGTTAATTATGTCTTCATGAAGAAAATTGCTGTAGGTCAAACATAATGGTAATAAAATAAATGCTTTTTCTTAATAGAAATATTTGTAAAAATATGTGAATGGCTAAGTCATCATCGCTATTAGGTAGCTTCATTTTTGATTCCTCTCTTAACATAGAAAGATTCTTGACTCCTGCTTTCCATCTGTTGCTTCTTTCAAGAGAGAAAGGAATGATTATGCAGTACACAATTAATTAAGCTAAATTGAGTAGAACTATTTATTTTACAAATGCTGGTTTTATAAAATGACAATTAGTAAATGCTAAGACAAACACAATTTGATTTGAAATTACTATCTGTAAACTGTGCTTATTTATAATCAAATTTAATGGTGGCTGTAAATGTTAATTTTGCTAATTCATTTTGGAGATAAAGGATAGTAACGAACTCCATATTAATATACTAAGGATTAGCAAGAGGAGTGTTGAGAATACTTGAGAAGCATATTCATATGAAAGTAGAAAAAAAATCAAAATAAATCAGATATTCATATGCAATTCTAGTTTCAGTTTATATTCCTTCACAGACTAAAAGTCATCTGAATAAATAATATTAAAAAATTCTTTGACTGTTTTTAAAATTGATGAGGCTGAACTAATTTTCTGCCTCTTTTGAAAATCATTTTTACAACTATCTAGTGTAAGTCAAAGTCAGGATAAGTGTGTGATGTATGTCTTATCTGCATTTAATGGAAAATGATGTAAGAATGTGATTCTCTATTAATTGTAAATGTCTTCCATGTCAAGTTAATAACAACGTGATTGGTAATAATTACCTCATCATTGTTGGTATTTCCTAGTTGGTTATAGTTGATACTCTCATGTCATCTAGACATTTCACCTGTGAACAAGGCTGTACATCAAAACCCATCTTACACAAGAAAAAATCTAAAGAAATCTATACTTATCTGAAGGTCCAGAGTTTAATTATTTTGCTTAATCTGCAGGAATAACCACACCCTTGCTGATGTGTTAAAGCCCACTGGAAATTAATTTTAACTCCAAGATTGGATAGACTATTATGATCATGCCATGAAAAAACCGCAAACCGTGGCTCTTTCTTAGACTCCTGTGGTTTTCTATTCTTTGTGAAGAAAGATAACCTTCTTTTGAATTTTTTTACATTCTCTTGAACATATTTGGTTTTTTTGAGTGGGAGAGCAGTGGATTGCAATGCTATGAATTGGTTTCTGTAAACTTTAGGCAAATGTTTATAAGTCCTGTCTTCTGAGAATTATAGAATGACTTGAGTTGGAAGAAATCTTAAAGACCATCTAGTTCCAAGCCCCTTGCAATGGACACAGACCCTTTTAACTAAATCAGGTTGTTCAGAGACCCATCCAGTCTGGCCTTCAACACTCCAAGAAGTAGGACACTGAGGCCTTCTCTGAAGAAGTTGTTATAGTGCCTCTCCAACCTCATTGTAAAAAATTTATTCCTAAAAGCTAATCTAAACCTACTCTGTTTCAGATTGAAGCCATTCTCCCTTGTACTATCACAACATAGCCTTGTAAAAAGTCTCCCTCTTTCTCGTAGGCTCCATACAGGTACTGGAAAGCCACAATAAAGTAATCTCAAAGCCTTCTCTTCTCTAGGCTTCAAAATCCCAATTCTATTATACTTTTCTCATAGGAGAGGTGCTCCATCCCTCTAATCAACCTGGTAGCCCTCCTCTGTACTTGCTCCAAAAAGATAAATGTCCTTTCTGCACTGGGCGCTCTGGAACTGGATGCAGCACTGCAGGTGGGGTCTCACCAGAATAGAGTAGAGGGGCAGGATCACCTCCCTCACCCTGCTGACCACATTTCTTTTGATTAAGCTCAGGACACCAGTGGCTTTCTGGGCTGCAAGTGGACTTTGCTGGATCATGTCAAGCCTCTCCTCCACCAGCACACCCAAGTCCTTCTTGGCAGGGCTGCTTTTGATCTGTTCATCCCCCAAACTCAATCAATGTTGGAGGTTTTCCCCAACCCAGGAGTGGCACCTTGAACTTGGTCATGTTAAACCTCATGGCATTTCTTGAGTTTGTCCAGGTCAGCTTCTTGAGTTTGTCTAGATCCTTCTGGATGGCCATCCCAACCATCTGCTGCGTCAACCACACCACTCAGCTTGGTGTCATATGCAAACTTGATTAGGGCACACTTTATCCCTTATTTTATGTCATTAATGAAGATATCAAACACCATTGGTCCCAATAAGGATCCCTGAAAGACACCATTGATGTTACTGATGTCCATTGGGACTCTGAGCCATTGATCACTAAATGTGACTGTCCCATCAATTCCTTATCCACCTAACAGTCCACCCATGGAATCTAACTCTTTCCAATTTAAAGAGCAGGATATTGCTGCTGAGGACCCTGAGAAGTTTTGGATGTCCTCATCTTGGCAAGGTCAAGGTCAGATTGGATCCTGTTAGCTCTGAACCTGATCTAGTGGAAGGTGTCCCTGCCTGTGGGAGTTGAAACTAAATGATTTTAAGGGTTTCTTAAACCATGTCAAAAGCTTTACAAAAGTTCAGATAAATGACACTGTAGCCTTTTCCTTGCTATTCAGAAACTTGAGGAAGACAAGATTCTAGTCAGAGACTCGCAAAAGAGTGTCATAAATCCAAATCCAAACTTTCTAAATTGAGAGATAGACCTTCTCAGAGGGACCTTAAAACCTACAAATTTGCAGATCTGATTAGTTTCCTTGATTAGGGATGCTAGAGATTATGTGTAGAAAAACATACCATTTAGAAACCATAAACTGACTTAAATCTTGTTATAATACAGTTCTCCCATATCTTTGATAAATTGTACTCAAGGATGCCAAAGCAGATCAAAACTATTGAGTTGCTTAAAAAATTGAGTGGTAGACACAGCTATTTTCATTATAGTAAGCTGAGGATTATTGAGCTACTTACGAGAATGAAGATTCATAATATTTTCCATTTTTGTACTCTGTTTTACCAGTCTTTAAGGAACTAGAAAGAAGAGCAATCCAAGTTTCTTCAGTTAAAATCAACAGGTTACATTTTTGTAATGGTATCTTCCCATGCCTCGTGCACATGACCTTTATATATAATTTGAAAATGTAAGAAATTATTTCCCCAAAAACAATTAATATAAAAAAATTAAATATCTACACCAGGAGTGATATGGCATATTTTTTAAGCAAGGTACAAGCCAATTTATTTAGCTTTACATTCAAGTTGCAATAGAGTAAATACAAATATTAATTGGGTTTTAATCTATTTAAATATGTAAAGATAAAAACAATATTTTAATCATTTTAATAAAACTAATAATATTCTATCTGAAAGATTCAGTAGCTGGCAATTGATACTGGGAAAATTATTATACATAGCCACTAGTGGAAGAAATTAATAATTTTATCTGGATACTGATACTGAAAAGGATAAGTAAGTAAGTGAATACAAAAGAGTAAAGTAAGAGTAGTGAATACACTGTTGTCATGGCTCGACATGTAAATTTGGCACAAGTATCAGACAAAAAAAGGACAACATATATCTTAGTTTTAGCACAGTGTTGCACATTTGCAGTCACCTGCTGTTTCAACTACTTTACAAAGTTTAATACATAATTCTAGCAGATTAAGTTTAATTACCTAAAAGCTACACATCTCATCCAAATGATTTGTCTCTGTCTAGCCAGTAGACAAACAGAAGTTCCATTAGAGAAGGAGATTCACAGTTCTTATCTGTGCAACAGAAAAGCCACATATAACACAAAAGTACTTTGTTGCTATGAAAGTTACATTATATTAGATATGCATTTTCTAGCAAGGTATAAAGTGGTTTATTCAATCACATTAATGTAAGCGTTTAATGTCATTTGAGATATCCTAAGGCATGCAAGACATTTATATATGAATAGCAGAAGCTGTGGTCAATGGAGATAATGGTCTGGTGGCAGCTGGAAATCAAATAAAATATCCTGTAGGATCTTTGATGGTGTTTAGTTGAGTGAATTGAGCCAAACATGATAAATGAGATAGCAACACGAATAATAGGATAGCAAAAAAGACAGATATAAGAGATAGAAAATTTTAAAGATAGAAATAAGATTATGCTACTAAACAGTCATATATTTAGAAAGTTAAACAGTCATATATTTAGAAAGGAACTTTCTAAACAACTCAATAATGCTTTTTCTAATTCAATCATCTGTTTACTTCATCAATTGCATTGTAATTATTTAACAACTTCTAAATTAATGCTGGGTTGATAAATAAGAGTTCATTAAAATGCAGACAAAGAGAAAACAACAAAAGTCAGGGATTAAAATGGTTCTTTTAGGTTGCCTAATTTCTCTCCTTGCTAATGAAAAAATTGTGTCTTTTTTTTCGAATAGTCACATATACATCTACATGGACAAATGTTCCTATATATTCACAGATACTTGAGTATTTTGTATTTAATATTATGGGAATACTTTCTCACATTTAATTTTGAATGCCCAAAGTGGGGTATTTTCAAGAGATTTTTCTTCTTTGTCTCAGAAATTGTTTTCTGACAGACTTATTCTTTACAGTCATCTTTCTTTAAAAAGCTTTAGCCATTACTCCTAGCACATTTACAAAGATAATTTTTCATTAGTGTTTGCAAGTTTTGAATGCTTTTCATGATTAAAAATATTTTTCCATGATTCAATTTGTCCACAGTAATATACAGAGTGTTTCAGTACAATGATGCACTTACTATAGGCTGCTAAAGATGACTTTCACTACTCCTATGAAATGAGTGAAGGCTCTGGGCTGACCCAGTCATGCAGAATCTCAGCCTCAGCTTGATCCAATCTGGGTTTATCTGGTTTCACTCCTGCACTGGAGTCTAGTGACTGCTACTTCCCCCAGTTATCCTTGAGCTCTGGGGTTGTGACAGAGAGTGCCCACAGTTTGGATGCCATTGTCAACCTGCAGCTGTGAAAAACAGAAAAACAGACCCAAGGCCAAGTAAGAAGAAATCACTTCCCAGGAATGTCACATTCCCAAAATGAAGACCTTTGAACATAATTCATCATTACAATCCCCTCTTTTCTTCTTAAAGAAGTGCTGACTTTGGGACTCAAAAACATACTGGTATGTTATTAGCAGTATAAGCATCAAAGGGGACAAAAGGGGTACCTGGTAGCAGGTTTTAAGATTTTTTCCTTTTTACTAATTTTAACATTAATATAGATTAAACTTTTCTTTTTACTTAGAGATCTTGGATAATTCAACTGTCAAGACACGAACTGGTTAAATTATTGACTTTGTAAGTTTGATGTTTGCCCTTTTATCTGTAGAAGTAGTCTGTGTGTCATGTTACAAAATTTGTATGCTTGCTTTTTTCTTTTTGTTATTCCTTAAGAACTATTCTTCTATCTGGCATCAATATTATTTCTGCAAATGCAAAATATCCTTTCTGATTGCATTGTTTTCTTCTATGTTTTTTCTGTCATTTAGATTGTTGGTTCTTGGCAGCAATTATGACTTACATAGCCAGTAAGATATATCCATAAACAGTATGAAAAGTATTTTGTCTATCAGTAAAAGTACAAATCATTTGATCTCTGAGAAATTATCTGTTACAAAAAAAAAATATATTACTTAAGTTGATGTACAACTTCAAAAACACACAATGGAGGTTTTTATTTGTTTTGTTGGTTTGGGTTTTTTTGGGGGGTGTATTTGCTCTGTTTATTCAATAATATTAACAGAAATAACTCAAATTTAAAAACTGAATTGTGAATAAAAAAGCTCTACAGGCATAATGATGATAGAGATAATAAAACTTCTATGTAATTACTACCCTATTCCTGTAATAGCGCTTACAAAATTATTCTCATGGCATGCCATGATGGCTAAGTTTATACTTGTAGTATATTTATTTTGCCCATTTCTATGAGAAAAACTAAAAGTAAGGTCACAACATTGTCATGTCTTCTTTAGGTTAAAACACTTCCTATAATGTCAATTATTTTCAGTAACACAGGAAAGCACAGAAGACAAAACAATCAATTTTTACACACATGATGCATTAATACAGAAAGTATTCTTTGCTAGAATTTTTCAAATGGAAAATTTCTATTTATTTTTTTGCCAGACTAGAAAAATTACAATACTTGCTTTAGAGTATTATCTATGTTGAAATCGCAAGTTTTCTCAAATTCAAGTAGTAAAATACTCTTCTGGAAGACAAATAAACTGATCTAAAAATGAAATGAAAACTTTCTTGGGGAAAAATAAAAGGCACCTAAAAATCAGTTTTACTTTTTTTAGCCCGAAAGTAAAGTTTATGGAAAAATAAATTGAAAACAAATCCAAATCCCAGCTAAATAAGGACTTGAAAGCAAATAATTCTTTTCTTGAAAGAAACTGTACCAAAATGTTACTGGAAATACAGTGCTTATATTGGACAATACGTTGGAAAAACACCTGCTTGTTTTGTCATTGAATGTTCCTGCCTGAAAAACTGGCAGTAGCCTGAAAAGCAGAATGCAGCTTTTGCCTCTCTTTTGCATTTCTTTCTTCAACAGGCTTAGAGAGCTGGACTTGTTAAGCCTGAAGAAGAGAAGGCCGCAGGAAGACCTTATGGCAGCTTTCCAGTACCTAAAAGGGACCTAGAAGAAAGCTGAAAAGGCACATTTGACAAGGCTATGCTAGGACAAGAGGAGTAGCTTTATACTAAAAGACAATAGCTTTATATTGCATAATAGGAAGAAATTCTTTACTGTGATCCTGGTGAGTCACTGGAATAGGTTTCTCAGAGAATTTCTGGATGCCCCATCCCTGAGAGTCTTCAAGACCAAGTTGGATGGATTTCTGAATCACTTTATCTCATGGAAAGTGTCCCTGAATATGGCAGTGGGATTGGAGTGAGATGAGATTTCAGATGTCTTTCAACCCAAACTACTCTGTTATTCTATGACTCTGTGAGAGAGACATTGAAAGAAGAAGGAGTAGAAATCAAGAATAAAGCAGGTGGATATTGTGAAGAAGTAATTACATTTTGCTTTGTCCTGAAATACCAGCAATATAAAATGTCTAGAAGCTATTAGCAGGGACATGATCTTTGATTTTTCCATATTAATTTGAAAATAGCTATATTTTCATCAAGTCTTATAAAGAAGGAATAGAAGATCAAAGCAAGGCACTAAGACATAAAAAATCCCCAGGATCTCCTTTGGGTTGTCTTAAGGTCCACCCACCCTAACACCTTTCTGCAGCAATACTAACCAGGAGGAGAGTTGACAGATACAATGTTTGTATAGTAAAAGACTGCAAACAATTACCTCTATCTTCTTTCCACAACACTTCTGATATTTTTTGTTGTTCTTTATCTCGTTTCTTTTCACTTATCCTTTATTCTAGACCAAACTCTTACAGATTACTTAGCCATTCTTAATGTAAATTCATTATATTCTCAAGCTTTTTGACAATTTTTCTTTTTCATTTCAACTTACTGTACAACACAAAGGTAGGAAAACTATGCTTTTCTACAGAATAACAATGTTTTTTGTTTTGTTCACTAATTTGTTTCAGTTACTACCTCAATATTTTCTGTGCTATTTTAATTGCTGACAAACAGTGCCTTGACAGCTTCAAGTTAGTAGTTATTTCTTTTGTATTCATATTTCTGTACCATAGTTACTTTGTTAATCTTTCAGTAATAACTAGTCTTTCTGAACCAACTATTCAGAACAGTGGATTTTACATCGGTCATTAAAACTGCAAACTTCTCAGCAATTTAACAATATCAGGATTTTACCTGGATATTTGAAACTAGTAAATATTTAAATAAGTTAAGTATTCATTCTGAAATGTTGATGGGCAAAAGAGAGCTCTACCAGCACAGTTCAGTCTGATTTGATAGGCAGGTAGGGATAGCTGAGATGCCCTGGGGTATCCTTCCTGGCTCTAAATTCTTAGTCCAGAAGGGCACACATATCTTTTCAGCCTTGTGTCATCAGGATGAGTTAGAGATTGAGGGACAGAGCAAATGACAATAGGTATTTTTTAGGCAGCTGAATCATACTTAAGATCAAATATGTCATCTCAACAAGAAATGGTGGGTTTTTACTGTCCTGTAATATATCACTCAAAATGAGAGTCAGTTTTTTTATGTGAACATATAAAGTCAAAGCAGTAAAGTAAATGGCCCAGCTTTTTTCCCAGCATTTGAATGCTTATCAGAACATAATTTTAAAGCTGGATTCTGTCTTACTGTCATTGAATCTGTCATAACACTGATCTATTATGAATGCAGTTATAATTGACTTTTCTTGCTGATTGTCTGAATGTGCCTCAGTAGACCAAATAAGTTATCATTCCACTAATCATTAAATGTATATTTTTATGACTTAAGCAATAAATGAACAGTACCTGCCACATACCTTTGTTATCTCATTCCCACTATGTGTCAGAAAGTTACTCAGGGCCAAAGATACCCTGGATTTCTTACAAATGTCTTGTAAGATTCAGAAATAAATGTAATAACATTTCACAGCTGTTTTCAAGTGTTATTCTGCCTGCAGCTTTGAGTATACAGGATATGCTGGAGCAGGGCCATGAGGAAAGGGATTGGGGCTAGGACAGTACTGCTTGTCAAGCCCTCGAGGAGGGCAATAATAGATCAGAAGAGAACATTTAAGGCTGAAAGTTGAAACCAGTGTATTTGTTGGGAAACAACAAATTACTCCTTAGCAAATACTGTGAAGAAAAGAAAGTCTGGCCATAAAAAGTATTGAAAACAAAACTGATAAAATGTAGTTAATTATACAGGAAATGTGCAAAAAATAGTCTTTTTTTAAAGGGTGTATGATAAAATTTCCTGCGACCCTTATAAAAGACCAGTATTTCATAAATTTTAAGGAAATAAAAAATAAAATAAAATAAAATAGATTAATTCCTGCCAATATAGTAAGCATATATTTTCATTTGGTATTTTACATATACATAATATGCATATCTTTGAACTCATTATGCTATAACATGGTGTCTCTGATTTAGAGATAAGTCAAAAGTCCACTTAGGAATAAGAATGTCCTCATAGAGTACAAATGGAGTACTTGTTTATCCTAAGAACCATATTCAGGCAATCAAGAAGAAGCAGAAGATAGAATATACTTATTCATACAGATTTCTAATTTTTTTAAACCTTCAATTCAAAAATACATGAAGATGTTACACAAAGGGCATACCCACTCCAGCATATAAAATTCAGACTATGTTGTTTACCATGAAACATATGACCGGTCTAGCACTTTGTGCCAAGTGATGGGGTGGATATCTCATATGTCAAATTTTGGCAAGTAGCCAGAGAAAACACTATGTGACTCTACAGCAGGAATAGCATGTTAGTAGAATTGTGTTTCCCACGTCCACTAAACAAAGAGACACATAATGAAACATTGTACATGCTTTGTGAAGTAAAGGGAAAGTGTGTAATGATGTTTCTTCAAAGAATATTCAGAGTGAATATACACAGACAATAGAAATACAAACTCTGCTTCATGCATTATGGCCGCTTTTACAAACGAGGCATTCCTTCTGGGGAGAGGTGAGAGGGCATGCTGGAATATAATTTCCATATTTTTCTTGTCCTTCTCTAGGCACTAATCTTAAAATTACTATATTAGCTACTTTCATAAACGTGCTATAATAAAACAGAGAAAACCAAAGATATGAATTTAATAGGCAAAATATTTATGTAATCTGAGAGATTTTACCTTCTAGACTTTGTTTACTAAAATAGTTAAGCAGATCCAGGCAACTCTGATGCAAGATAAAAATTATTCATTAATATAGTAATAAATGGGATTATATAAAAAGTGTTACTGGTAGTAAAATCTTAAAGATTCTTTACAAATAATAGGATATAGCATTATAAATATTTTGTCTTAGCAAAGCCGAATATTACTAAAATCAATAACTTTTAATGATTAGCTTATAGAAAATGTGGTTTGTTTTGTCAGTTTTGGTAATTCTTCCCTAAAAAAATGAATATGGCCAACCTAACCATTATCTTGGGTAACTGTAGAAGATCTCAATTAAAAATATTGAAGCAAAAACACTGGTTTAATATACTTATTTCAAGGCCAAATAATGTCCATTTAAAGAAATAAATATCAAGGAAGGTAACAAAATAAAAAAATCAGACAGCTGAACTATTCAGGCAGCTTCCTTTAGGAGATGAACCTTGAGCTTTGTCCAGTGTCTTGCTTATGGTTTCATAGCTACATGATGAGAAATAAAAAAAATCCAACTTGAGGAAAGGATTGCAACATTTTAAAATCCAGCAAAACTCAGTGAATATCCTCATTGTCTAAGTTTCCCATTGTTTTTTAATGAGAAGTGTCAGAGGAAGATCTAATCATTAGTGGCCTTCAGAAAGCAGGTAGTCAATTATTGCTGCAGGAAATAGTAAGGCGAGTATGTTTTTTTATCCCCATCTTCCCCCAGTACCAGAAATTGGTCATTATATTAAAAAACCACAAACAGATGAGAGATATTTTTGGCATCCTTTATTGTTAAAATTGGTCTATACCTCTGATAGATGGATGGATTTAAAAGTAACATTAGAATGTTCACTTTCTCTTCCCTCCTCTCCTTCTTTATTCTTATAAGAAAACAAAATATTCTAATTTGGGAGCTATAATTGTCTTCAGTGTCTGCAAATGATTCACTCAGAGCAAACAAGAAGTCCTGTGAGAGTGGTTCTTGCATCTGTCTGCTTCAGGAAACCCTTTGGGCTAATGTCATCTTCTACTTTCTTTTTTCTTCTCTTCTTGTTTTTGACATTGTTGATTGCATACAACAACTGTCTCTCCCCAGGGCAGGAACACATTCAGAAGAATTTCCTCATGGAGCTATTCTCACACATTTGATTTTTTAATATTGAAATTGTGATGTTATTCAGAAGTTTTAGATGTTCTCCATGTCCTGGTGCATTCAGCAAAATAATCAAAACACTACATTCAAAACTGATAGGAAAAAGCTGAAGAATTTTTCTTCATTAAGAATAATTTCATTTAAGACAAATCTCTGACAAACACCTATTGAACATTGGTTTTCTTAATTTTGGCAATCATAAAATGTAAATAAATAATACTTGGTTTTACCTTTTACTTCTTTTGACTAACACGCTTTGTATTATTTAGTACAACTCTATTAAGTTTAATGACTGTATATTTTAAATGAGGCTTTTTTGCTATAAACATCTGTTGATGACATTGATAATAAACATTTTGATATTACTTAATCAAAACTTCTCTTAAAATAGAAATCATGCTTCCTCTCAGATCTCTCTTTTTTATTTAGAATTACTCTAATTGCCTGGTGATATTATTTCTTTTCAAGACGCCCAAAGATTCAGTCATCAATGAGAAAAGTTGTAAGAAATATGTATGTTCTTCTCAGCAACATTAACTTGATGGAAAAAGAAATGTGGTCATCATTCTCCTCAAAATGTGCCAAAGCTTTTTGGCATCAAAATAGCACACACTGCTTTTATCAACATTGCCATACCTAAGTAAGTTTTCTACTAGGAAAATAGTCACATATGCATGAATAAATTAAGAGAGAAAAGAGGAGGAAGGGACAGAGGAAAAAAAAAGAAAATGCAATAGAATGCTGCAGACTAAGTAACAAATTTTTCTATTTCCTATATTTTGTTGTATGACTATTGGTAGACAATTAGACACCATGTATTTGTAAAAATTATTCAAGGAATATTAGGCACAGAAGAACAACACAAATCAGTGATCACTCTCCGTAGAATCTCACTGAAAACCTGTCATCTCCACTGAAATGCAGCCTACTGCAGGATAGGGAAGATATGTGTAGCATTAATACATTGAATGGCAGGATGAATGACAGGAACCAGAGAAATTGTTTCTTTCACAGAAAGTATTCCTTCTCTTTAACTTTTACCTAATACATGGTATAATATCACTGCATGTATCAAATTATTTCAAGACTATGCTATATATTTCTGGTTTTTGCAACTGAGCAAAAAGAAACTAAACACATCTATATGTATTTTTAAGTTATCTTAATACATTTATGCTTCTGTGATGCAACAAAATAGGTATTTTTATAGCTATCATCAATGTTTAAAATAGCTCATCAGACATAACTTGCTAGCATTGAATTATATTAATTCTTACAATAACAAGAACTTTGTTGTTGTTTTTGAAAATATTTAATTATTGAGGTACATGCTTATTTACTTATAATATTTAAAATTATCAAAAGCCTTACCCCACCTAACCAAACCAAAAATTTTACTTTCCTGAAAGACAACAAGCACATGTTAAAACACTTTGGTTTTGGGACAACCTGATATAATTTTTAAATATAAGAAGATTTTTTTTTCCTGATATTTACTCCTGAAAACAGACGTATTTATAACTTGTGACTCTCATACATTTAACTTCATATTTAGTTTCTATAAAAAATATTTTGATAGAGAAAATTTCAGTCCTGACTTGTTATTAGATAAGAATTTTACTATTATTAAAGTTATTATATTCCATGCAAGGGAGCTAGTTGGACTAAATCTGCAGAAATTTCTTTCTTTCTTTCTTTCTTTCTTTCTTTCTTTCTTTCTTTCTTTCTTTCTTTCTTTCTTTCTTTCTTTCTTTCTTTCTTTCTTTCTTTCTTTCTTTCTTTCTTTCTTTCTTTCTTTCTTTCTTTCTTTCTTTCTTTCTTTCTTTCTTTCTTTCTTTCTTTCTTTCTTTCTTTCTTTNCCTTCCTTCCTTCCTTTCATTGTAGATTGTATCTGGTTGAATACTTCTTCATAGTCATCAACAGTAACTTTTCCTGTCCCTGTCTTTTATCTACAAAAAGAAAACAATAATGGCATAAATTATAAAGATTTGGGTCATAAAGATAAACTTGTGGCGTGATAAAACTGTGAGGCATGTCTTAATTCCATCCCTGACTGTCCACAATTTTCAAAATTCCCCTGAAGGGAAGGAAAACAGGAAGGAAAGTTTTTCTGAGTGAAATGGAATTTGCCACAATTTCTAGGCAAGGAGGGGATCTATCTGTACACATCAGACTCAGGGGTATGGTTAGGCATTGCTTGTACCATGCTATATCTTTGTCATAGGATGCTGCGGAAGACTCTGTAGGACATAATAATTTTTAAAGCTTTGAAATTCTTTCCACATGTATAAAATTTTGGTTTAGTCCTGCCATTGGTGTTCACACAAGAAATTGTCATTCTAATGCATAATTTTTCTTTGTTAATATCCCAAATGCACTGCCAGACAAAGGTATCATTGTTAGAAATGTTGATTGTGACACAATTGATTTTGGATTACAAACCTACATTGAATACCAATGTCTGTAAAGCTTTATTCCAAAGGTGACAAAAAACATCTTCATATTATTTGTTCTGAGAAATTATGTTAATTAAAACAAAAATTCTGTAGTTACAAGCAGATATCTAAGCAAAAGAAAATTTATTTGGGACAAAATAAAAATCCTTTCAAAAGTTACTAATTTAGTGTCAAAGACTTAGAGTGTTGAAAGCAAACAGATTAATTCCCTTCATGTCCCATTGATTTCAGCTCAGACTCAATATCAAAGTTTTTGTTGTTCTGCTTTTGCAGTGTAGAAACATGATCCTATGTCATTGAAATGCATTAGTTTCTCATTTATTAATTATCAATGATTTCTAGAAGTAATAGTAATAGCAGTATATTGCTGCTCCACTTGCTGAAGTCCCTGCCCGGCAAGGATCTTTGGGGTGCCGTGACCTTCCCTCGAGAGCCGCTCTGAAAAGAACAGCTTTAGCCTCAGGTGGCACAGGTGCTCCCTGTGATAAGCTCTTTTGTGAAGCTGCAGGGCAGCAGGGTCTCTAAAACCCCAGTGTGATATCAGCTGAAGTAAAGGAGGCTGCAAGAATAGCCTTCTGCAGCAGCTCTTCTTCAGGTGGCACGGGGAGTAAACACGAGTCCTAGATCTTCCAAAGCTCCTTTATTCTCCTTGAACCGGCGACTCCGAAAAACCCTGAGGTCCTCGGGTGCCTCTCTTTATGTTCCTCTCAGGGGGTGGGGCTTACATTTGGACCAATGGGGTTTTACTATTTGGACCAATAAGGAGAAGGGTAGGGAACAACCAATCAGGGGAAGGATCCAAAATGGACCAATCACGGGGAGGAAAGACAGAAAGGAGGGAAATAACCAATAGGGAAGAACTTCAAACCTTTATCCTATCCTGTGGGGCTTGCAAACTTTCTAATCTCTTTATAGGATGCTTTCTCTCCATGGGATAGAAGGCTCTTGGCTTGGGTCTTCCTGGCTCCCCACAGTAGTAGTAGTGTTTTCCCACAGGAACTAAATTCATTTCCTTGCTGTCATATAAATATTCAGCAGAAATAGGGAATGTGCCTTATTGGTTTTTTCCAGTTTACAGCAATAAAGAACTAGTAGAAGGTGATAAAGGATATGAAGACAAAATAACTTGTGACAAACTCTAGTGTTACTATATCTATAGGCAAGTAGTTTCTAACTTCTTGGGTTTTGAATGGTCTGCCTAAACTCATTAAAATGTTTTGAAGAGACATTGTATAGAAAAGAAGGTGATATTAGATTATTATTTTTTGTTGGAAGATTTTAGCAGAGGAGAGGAGAGGAGAGGAGAGGAGAGGAGAATTTGTTCAAATCCAGTATAGAGTATGGTAACATTTGCTGATCAGATTTAGTAGCTAGCCTATTCACGCTGAAGAAAGATGAAGAGAATAGACTTCATATTTGAAAGAAAGTGGTCATGTTTGATACAAGGCATAAGAGGGAGTAGGTGAATGATAAAAAGTGATTGAGGCAAAGCAGAAAACTCAGAAAACCTAGGGTTTTGAACGGATTGGAGTACTAAGGATTACTTAGAAATCTGAGAGTTTTAGCTAGACAAAACCAGAAAAGGGTCATCAAAATTTATTTGTGTGAGGTGGGGATATAAGTTTAATACATGTTCATTCAAATCCATTGGTATGATGGTGATATTTTAGACACCCACAATCTAGTAATTTATCTCTGAGCTAATCACTCTAGGACCACTTCACAGCCAATGGAGAAAAGTACTTTCAGGTGTGATGTGTATTGGCATTTAAGGATGAATCTTTCTGAAGAAATGAAGAAATGACTGGTTTTTTGACACTGAATATTAAGAAAGAAGTTTAAGTGACAAATTATATTGTAAAGTTTTATATTATAGTGTCAAAAGTAAGTAAACTTCATTTGACAAGGTAATTTTGTTGGAAAACTGTTATTTTTAAATGAGAAATTAACATTTATGTTTGATAATGCTATTTTTTCAACAAAACTTCATGAAGGACTAGATATTTTCAATAGAAACTCTTGTTTAATTTTGAGAATTATTCAAATATAATCTTTTATTTAAAAAAATCTTAGATCTTTCTTAATTCTATCTAATTGAAAAGAATTTGATATTCATTTTCTACATTACATTTTAGAATGGAAAGAGATTCTTTTAGATGCACAATACTAATAACCACTACACTCTTACTAGACTTATGTTTTATTTTGGAAGATAATTAAAAAAAATCTTAATGTTTATTCTACATTTTTCAAATAGTATTTGGCTTTTCTGTTATATAGAAAAGACATTTTGTTAAACAATGGAAATGTACTTATTGTCTCCAGAACTGTATAATATCCTTACATATATTTTGATTGTGCAAAATTATATTATAGTTTTAAATTTTAAACAGAAAAACATGATTTAGACATGCTGAAACATGGAACTAAAACTCTAGGAGGGCTCCAAAACATGAGATCCCCTTCCCTCAAAAAACCATCATGCTAAACGTTTTTGTCTTTTTGTATCCATTTGAAGATTGTTCCACAATGCTTTTAGGTAAAGAACAGAATTTCCTCTTATTGTGAGCATGAGGACTTGCAAGGTTTATTAATATCCACTCATTTTTGCTGTAGCATTATTTTTTTATTCAAAGAGCTTGTAACCCTCTTTTTTTTTCATTAGAAGTTCATCAGATACTAACAAATTCAGCTTCTTTATAGGTTAGAAGTTTTTCACTAAAGCATATTATCTAGCTGATAGCCAAATATTGCCACCATATAGATCTGAATTGGTAAGATCTAGGAGAGTCTTAGACTTTTTTGAACCATGAATGTAGTTGTCTATAAACAAGATACAAATTTTGGAGCAATAGTGAAAGCTTGAATAAAAATAATATCTCTATAACTGAGTGCATGTGTATTAAAAATACAAATTTTGCAATAAACAACTTAGCAGCAGGAAGGAATAGAGACCAGTGTTTTACAAGCAATTTGAGTAAAGAATAGCAGCAAATGACGGAAAGTGAGTTTTCATAATGTGCTTCCTACACTGGCTAGGTAGCAACTATTCTATGTAAGGTATATAAATAACAATGTAGTTATTACTGTAGTGAATAAAATAGGCCGAGTATAACTGACATTTCCTTGTTAGAGCATCTGGGAGTTGAAAAAGCCGAACCAAACCAAACCAAACTAATCTCTCCAACATGACACCAGATACAAATCAGAAAGTTATTATAATTTTATTGAATGCATTAATGAAAAGTTTATGGTTCTATTCAGACAAGCTGAATTGCACCTAATTCCTAGTTTAAGTAGATGGTTAATTTTAAAGGAATGTTTAAAAATGGCTATTCTCAGGAAATATCTATTTATCATTTCAATTTTGAATTCAGTTCTTTAGTTTTGAACATATATTCTTGTGAATTTGTAAAAACTTGAGGTATATGGTCCCACCAGAATATGTCACAATTAAGAGAACAGAAGAGTGGAGTCCTATTCCATAAAAGGCTCGCTTATTTACAATGCTAATATTATGCCTAATTTAGATGGACTAATTCTATCCCAGCATTTTCAATGGAGATAGTTTGATGATGCCAAATTTTTACAGAAGCCTAGTAGCTGAAATCCTCAATGCTGAACAATCATTACCCTATGGAGGCTGGAGCCCCTGGTCCTCAGGGGTGGATAAAAGTGTCTTGACAAAACTAAGAATGAGAAAGGATATAACATAGCTTTCCAAGTTGACTTATTCCTCTGGCCAAATCTGTAAGGTTTATCAGTCATGAAAGAGATTAAGAAAGTCTGGCTCTGTAATTTGGTGTTCTTCAATGGAAGAATGAAAACATACCAGGTTCTAGATCCTGCTTCCAAAATTGGGTGTAAGAGAGCAAATGAATACTATTTATAACAGACTTTAGATAGAATTCATTATTTGCAATACAGTTATTCAGTTTATGTAGAGGAGAGGATTTATCACAAAACCGTATCTTCTACAGAAAATGACAAGAAGGAATTTCATTTCACTCTTTTAGGAATTAAGAGTAAACATTTTCTATGTCTTAACTGTCCCCTCAATGTTTTAAAGATACTCTATCTGAGTCATGTCTGAACTTTCAGTATTCACTGATGAGAATTTAGAGTTTACTGAATTGTGCACTCTTCTGCCTCCATATTCTCTAAGTTAGTTATGGCAATTGGAGGTGTTAGATAATTTTCTACGCCAAGGAAAAGTACATCTGAAATGTATATTTATTGTATTTTTCCCTTGCAATTATTGTATTTTCCCCTTGGTCCAATTTCTAAGTCTTGTCAGAGACATTCCTGAACTTTAAGCTGACTTTAAAAAATATTATTGAAATATTCATAATACATAATATCTATATATTTATTATTATATAGTTCATCAGAATTTTAAAAAAACTCTTTCTCAGAGATGTTATACCCTCATAAATCCAGTGATTTTTAGATTTGGAATGCATGAGCATTGTGAAAACAAGGGAATATATCACAGAACTGTAGAATTTAATTAAAACAAGGAGAAACCAGATAATTAAGGCACACTACTAACATCAATATCACATTTAAGTAGCTCTTTGGAAACCATTACAACTACTGTCCACTTAAGAAACAGCTTGTTAAGCCTGGGAGTTCAGATATTTTGCCTGGGAAAATTATGTGTTCAGCTGGCACATCAGAAGCTGGCAGATATATCCGCTAATACAACTAAAAATTTAATAGAAAATTGCACAGGAGTGAATTATATGTAAAGAAATACAGTTTCAAAGATTAGGGTAAGCAAAAAAAATTAAATTTAATTATTTAATTTTTTTGGAAGGAACATATGGTCTTGGGGTCACCATTTATGGTCTCAGGGTCACCATTTATGGTCGCGATGAGAGCGGTGAAACAGGACTCATTGACTCCATATCAGAAGGCTTAATATGATTTATTAAAATTGACTCCATTGTTCAAAGCTTGGGCCATTTCTGCCCAGGTACAGAGCGAGCTGTAGTTCTCCATGCTCTGTACCAAAAAATCCCCTAAAATGCTTATCATATCAGAGAGATAACAAAACTTCACACATTGGCTAAGAAAGAGAAACAAATCCACATCTCCCAAGACAGAGACACAGGACAGAGATTGTTTACAGAACTTTGTGCTCTGTAAATTTTCCCATGAGAATATTTTTCTGCAGGGAAACTCATCATATGTTCATACAACAGGAACATGTATAAAGTTCTGAAATTAGATTTGTCTCAGATGCTAAACTTCATAGGATCTAGAGGTAGTGGTCTCACTATTTTTAAAGCCCAGTTGACTTAAACAGTATTAAAAATGTGGTTTTCTTTAAATAATTATAACCAATTTTATATAAAAAATCCCACAACAATTTAGTTGATCAGATATTACTAGAATATATATACATATTCATGGGTGTTTGTTTTTGTATGTATGTGTGAAATAGGTAGAGTAAGCTGAATCTGCAGAGCATATGTTTGTCTTTTTAAATATCAAAAGTTATGTAGAAGTAATAAAAATACTGTTATATGAAAACCTTGAATATTTTATAAAGAAGGAAATTTTGGAAATATATATATATAAATTTATGTGAAGCAATTTGGAAACAAGATAAATAACTGCTTTAAAGGATGGGTAAATATACACAATGTAATTAAAGAACATTCACTTAAATAGCTGTAAAAACTTGACTAAAGAATTGAATTATAATTTTCACCAGAGTTATGAAGTATCTGCTTCTTTGTATAAGGATAACGTGTTTTGAAAGTCATTAAGTTGAATGCCGAAAAAAAATTGGAGCATTTAAAACTATAACCTTAAGACTATGATGCATAATGTCCAAAATAACTGGCATTATATAGGAGGAACTGATGA